>PVJC01008116.1:0-49357 GCA_004026665.1 Murina feae | reverse complement strand
TCTGGATAGAATTTGAGCTTAACTGAATATTCACATATAACATTCAATCAGTGGAAACTGAGAAAAATCAATCAGTCTTGCAATGCACATGGATTTCACAGTCACAGAATATAATTTTTTTATTTCTGTCAAAACATTTATATTCTAACTCTAATTCCCTATTTCTGACAGACAGCAGAAAAACCGAATCCAGTCACAGCCACAGCCAGTCTGCTTCATCCAATTTAGCGCTTTCTAAATTGCTCTTGGTTAAATTCAGGAATATTCAGGACCTTCCCGTCATCCCTCTCCTTTTATCCCATGCTGTTGCTTTAAGCCAGTGCCTCTCTAGAGGCAGTCAGGGGACTGTGCTTTGGATTCAGCTCCCATACCCTGACTTGTCTGTTAGCTCTAATGGGACAGTAGCCCACCTTAGGGCTCTAGAACTGAAACATAACTTAGGTCAAGATGTCTTACCCTGCCAGACGCCAGGACCATGTGACTGTTAGGTTCCAGCTGCTCTCCTCTGCTGCCTCGCAGGTTGCTGATTATCCTGGGGAAAGGCTAGGTCTTTGAGGAGTAGAGGGACTTGGGTGGGGGGAGAAGGGAGAAGGGAAACAAAGGCCAAAGTTATCAAAATTAAAGTTACTTTGCTTAATGAATGTGAGGAAATCCCTCTGTAAAATTATGTGAAAGGAGTGTTTTCTCATTTTAGTCACATTTGCAGATCTTGAGTAAAGATATCTCATTGTAATCCTCTGCTTGCAAGCAGCGAGAACGTGGATTAACTTCTGTGGATATTAACAGTTAATGCCCTGCTTGTGGCTCAGTTATTCTCATACCCTGTTATGTCAAAGTCCTTCTGTATGTTAAGTGACTGAATCAACCGGAAGGTGTTTCCAAAGAAGCAGAGTTGAGAAACTGAGAAAGAAGCATTATTGCTCCTATGATCTATAAATGAGCTCCCTGTACCTTGATTACTAGCCTAAGATGGAAATCTGCTGCTACTATTCAGTAATAGGCTATCAAATCAATTTATTAGGTCACTGCTGGCATTTGAAGAAATGGAATAGAAAAGGAAATACATCATAGTACATGTATAATGAGACTCATGAAATTTATATTTGTTGCAAATATGACATGTGTGTATGAGGTAGATATATAAATTATATTTCTTTATATGGGTTGAGGTTAAACATTTTTCAAAAATACTCCCCTAGAAGATGCATAATGTTGAAATAAGAAGTTTTATTGTAGGTGAGGTTGGAATTGGTAATAAGGCACTTTGATAAACATAAACAGATACAGAGGCAGAACAGCATTGAACAGACTGTCAAACTACAGCTGGAAGGCTCAGGAGGGTTGGAGGGGAGTTAAGAGATCAACTGAAGGACTTGCATGCATGCAGATAGGCATAATCAATGGACACAAGACACTGGGGGGTAGGGGAGGAAGGGAAAGGTCAAGGGGAAAAAATGGAGACTTATTTAACACTCTTTGTAATACTTTAAGCAATAAAACAAAATTTTTAAAAAATAGAGCAGAAAAAGTTAGTCTAACAAACAGCATTTTGATATCAAATGACCAAGATAATTTCTAGAGTTGGTAATTTATAATAGCCAAATTGCACTATTAGCCACTATTGGTCACAAGTTTGTGTATTATAAATTTCCCATTTTTAACTATTTTATTTTCCTCTTCTTTAGTTTTTAGTAAATAATTGGAAAAAGGATCCTGTCGTATATACATAAATAATTTTTTTTAAATATATTTTATTGATTTTTTTACAGAGAGGAAGGGAGAAGGATAGAGAGTTAGAAACATCGATGAGAGAGAAACATCGATCAGCTGCCTCCTGCACACCCCCCACTGGGGATGTGCCCACAACCAAGGTACATGCCCTTGACCGGAATCGAACCCGGGACCTTTCAGTCCGCAGGCCGATGCTCTATCCACTGAGCCAAACCAGTCAGGGCCATAAATAATTTTTAAGAAGATTTTCTTGACGATGCCAGTTTAAAAGGGGCAGGTATATACCCAAGTCAGGCTAAGCTGGCTGCAATGAGAGTGAAGATGTGAGACCCCAAAGGAGAAAAGGAGCTCTCGGGGAGGAAGGGTTGGAACCCCGTGTCCCCGCAGCCATCCCCCTGTGACCTTCTCATCAGTACATGCCTGCCAGGAAGCCGTCTTAGGATGACTGACCACATAGTTCTCTTCGTTGTCTGAAATCACCCATCACTATTAAGTGAATCCCTGAAAAAATAATATAAGATTGTACCATTTAAAATTTGATTAAAGGGATTATACACATTTTCCCCACTGCAAGAACTGTCAGTCAAAGCTATTAAAATGATGCTATGGGGGTGTGGGGGGGATATTCCTAAAATAGCAAATTTTCTTTTTACATCTCAGTTTCCTATAACATTTTTATTCTCCAGGCTTTTTTTCCTTTGGCCTAAAAACCTCAAAATGTTCAGTGTGATCATTTATTCACATTTGAATTTTATGTTGAAAATGTATTTTCAAAGTAGTGAAAAAATTAACTAAAATAAACACCAGCATCCCTGAATGAAGACAGTTCTTTAAACTACACTGTGTTATTTGCCTTTCTTTGATAGTAAGAATATTTCACTTGCTTTCTCTTTTTAAGATTGAGATTAACAATGAAGATAATTATGAAGATAATTCGGTTTCCTTCCAGGGAGATGATTGACAACTGGGGAAATCCATTTTCATGTACATTAGTGGTTCTCAGTAGTGGGGGCTTTGAAAAAAATGCTTGATATTTGGGCTCCCGCTCCTAGGATTCTGATTCAGGAGCCCTAGAACGTGGGCCAGCCATTAAAATTTTAAAAATTTGTGATGTGATGTGAATCTGGTGTCTTGGTTTCCCACTGGTGTTTCCATGGGGGTTTTGTTTTCTCAAAAACACAGTTTTAAGCAAAGTTAGGATTTTTATTGAAAGTGTTAGGCATAACACCAGCATGTTATTTTCAGAGTCCCTGAGTCAAATGATATGATCATTTTAATGTTATCTAAACCCACTAACAAATTCCTCTTCAGAAATGTATGCTGTTTACCTGTGTCATCCAGCATGGGGTATTATTTTTAGCTTTTGTTTTTTTGTAAAATATAATTTGAATTTTTGTTGAAGACACAGACATTTTGCTAAGAATTTTTAGTCATTTGTAAACATGTCACTCTTATTAAACTTTTAAGAGTCTGGAAATGGAGCCCATGACTCCAGAGTGTGGAGGAAAGTGTAAAGCACAACTCTCAAAGACTCCTGTATTTTAAATACATAAGTACAAAAGATTTAATATATATATTATTGATTTCAGAGAGGAAGGTTGAGAGGGAGAGATAGAAACATTAATGATGAGAGAGAATCTTTGACTGGCTGCCTCCTGCAAGCCCCACACTGGGGATGGAGCCCTCAACCCAGGCATGTGCCCTGACTGGGAATCTAATCCTGACCTCCTAGTTCATAGGTTGATGCTCAACCACTGAGCCACACTGGCTGGGCCACATGCGATATTATTTTTTAATGTAAAAGTGTTAGTCACCTTTTTAAAACAACTCCCAACAGTTTCAATCACTGCTTAATCCAACTGTCATTTCCTCTTTGAGTAGCTCTGCTTCTTTCAATACATTTTGACTCCTGCTTTCTGTGTAGATCAGAAACTATAGCTGGGCTTCAGTTTCTGCCCGCCAAATGGGTATCCGAGGTGCTTGCTGGTTTTCTTTCTACAGGGTTTGGCTACAGACATTAATTTGGTGGTTCATTGGCTACTTTCTTGGTGCCTGTTGTGTGTCCAATTTTATATCAGGGCTTGGGATACAAACATTACTAAGATACACCCTAGCTATTTTGGTTCAGTGGATAGTGTCAGCCTGTGGACTGAAGGGTCCTGGGTTTGATTCTGGTCAAGGTACCTCAGTTGCAGGCTTGATTCCCGGCCCTGGTCAGAGCCTGTGCTAGAGGCAACCAATCGATGTGTCTCTCACATTGATGTTTCTCTCTCTCTCTCTCTCTCTCTCTCTCTCTCTCTCTCTCTCTCTCTCTCTCTCTCTCTCTCTCTCTGAAAATAAAAGGAAAAATATCCTCCAGTGAGGATTAAAAAGACGCACAAACAATTACTAAGATACAGTATTTTCTTAAAGAGAGGAATTCTAGTGGCTGTAGCTCTCTTATATCAAGTGATAAACATGAGAGGATCCACAACAATGTTTGGGAGGAGTGTGTAAGTGGCTGCTAACTTTGTCAGCAAATGCTTCAGAGAGGCTATGGCATTTGAATTGAGTCTTAAGGATAAATATGTGACTCGATCTGGCAGCAAAGGGGGGGAAGGACATTCCTGTCAAAGAAAACAGCCTTCCGGAACATGCCACAGTCCATGGCTTGTTCAGGCAAAGGTGGCAAGGTGTCTTTGTTGGTGAGAACTTGCAGGGGATGAGGCTGAAAAAACAGATTTGGGAGAGAAGTTGTCTGACCTTTTTAGGACACGCTGATGTGTGTGCTGCTTGACCTTTGCGTGGTCGGGAGCCAGTAGAAAGGGAACTCCATAAACAGATCTACAATTTGAAAAATTCACCAATAGCAGCATGGAGGAGCAATGGAGGGAAAGGATGCAGGAAGCAAAGAACGTGCCTGGGGAGGCTGACCTGTGGTACATGATTGACAAAACCTGAAAAGGACTTAAAATCATTATTTGTAGGAAAACCGTGAGCACTGTGGAAAGTTTGGAAGACCACACACACACACACAAAAGAACTAGGAGGAAAACACAAATAATCTATAATCCTTTTACCAGAGATAGCCACCAAAAATGATTCATTCCAGTCATTTCCCCCCGAATGTTTCATATGGTTACAATAATTTTAGATCTTGATGTTTTAACTTAACATTATGAAAAGCAGTTGTTATAATAAAGACACTCCATTAGCAAATTTAATGGCTTTTTGTATGGATGCACTGTAAAAATACCAAACTGTTCCCTTGGTTGGTTGTTTCCAAGTTTTCATAAAAATCTTATATTTAACATCTTTGTGCCTAAAATTTTCTAAAATGATGCTTTTCATAGGCTGTATAGCTTAAGTAAAATTAATGAGTTAAACCACACTTAACATTAAGACTTCAATACTGATGTATTATATTTCAGAAAAAGTGTAAACACTTGTGCTTTAGATAGATTTTAGAAATATTCCAGATATAGGATAGTTTGGTTGGTTATGGTGAACAATTGCTTTGGTAAAGTAAAAACTGATGAATTAATCTAAAATGATTTAGGTTTTCTAATTTGTCAGACTTATTAAATTTATATCATCACCGACCAAGAAAATAAAAGATACAGGTGGAGCAGACTTTGCATGGAAGATAATGTGTTCTGTTTTGGACTTGCTTCATTTGAGATACTGCACCGGTAGAATGTCTAAGTACTATAGAGTGACAAATGAAAATGTGGAGCGAAATTCAGCAAAAGAGGTGGAAGCAATTTGGCCAAATAAGTGTTAGTAGTCCAAGAAGTAAGAGGGAGAGATAAATCAGTAAGAACAGATTTATCTCTCCCACATTGAAGTTAATCTCTCAGTGTCTCTCCCCCTCCCTTCCACTCTTTCTAAAAATAAATGGAAAGATACCCTCCTGTGAGGATTAAACTCAGGTGGGGATGAAACTATGGGGGACACTGCTGCTCTTAAGAGTTGAATACTGGTGAAAGAGGTGAAGAGAGAGAGTTCAGAAATATCAGGAGAGAGCATAGTTACCAGTACCTAGGCCATGAGTGAGAGATTGCCCAGAAAAAGAAAGAATGGTTCACACCCTGGCTCTCAGTCCTACCAGACACATTGTCTCCTTTACCATCCCAAATAAAATGTACAGAGAGTATAACCTACCAATGCTCACAGTTAAAAATATCAATATTATGCCCCAGCTTTAACCTAACATAAGGGAAAAAATAAAATGAAAGTAGAGAGAATAAGTATCTCCATATGTAAACTCTGGGAAATGAGTAAAGGAGATGACAGGATGAAGGAGTCCGATAGTTGCTCTAATGTCCAGAATTACACGGATGGGATGCTGCCAATAGAGTCTGATCCACACAAGCTGTATTGCAGTGTTGCCGCACATGACCTGAATATCCAGAATGGCAAATGTTTGCATAAAACAAAGCATAGTTTTCTCTCTACTTACATTAGGTTAGTGTTGTTGGAAAATTCTGTGCATAAAAAATTCTTTCTATTAAGTGTAAAACTCAGTCAGGCTCTATGTTCCGAGACTTATAAACAGGGCCCTCACCTGTGGTGACTGTCCGCCAGGGTATTTGAAAACCAGGTGTGACACTGGACAATCCTTTCTTGGCACAGGACGGTCCACTGCAGTGTAGGACTCTTAGCATTCCTGGCCCTGCCAACTGAATTCCAGCGAGGCTCTAGTTGTTCCAACAATCAAAGAGCTCTCCCACAGCATTCCAGAGCACTCCTGTAGAGTGACACAGTCCAAGAGAGAGGCATGAGTTCACAACGTCAAACACCCCTCCTTGGGGTTCTTTAGTCTTTAGAAACTCGGGCTAAACAAGAAGGGAAAGGGGCTAACATAATGGTGTAATAATTGTGACCTCCGTGATCTCTGTGTTTCTCCCTCCCTAATCAGATGATAGAGTTTTTCTACTGGTTCTACAAGTATTGCTGCGATCCCTCCCTTCCTCTTTCAGCTATACATTCTTAGGTTAATTCGGTAGACATACATGTGTGGCAGGTCCCCCTAGCAATGGCTCTAATCTAGCCAGTTTCCAGCCCACATATAAGCAAAGTCCATTCCTTACCGCTGCTTCCAGGCTGATATTCATAGTCATCTGACTATAACTTGTATTTTAAACCTTTAGCAGAACATAAAGAGGATCTTGAAAGAAACACCGTAGTTAGTCTGGGTGATTTGTGTGGTGTGTATACTGACCATTTGGATACAAAAACTCTACGCATTTCTTCCCAAAAGACTATTCTATTTTAAGTCATGTGACCGTGAGAGAATTAGTTAGCACCCGGAGCTTCCATTTCTTCCCACTTAAAATAGTTATGAGACATGATAAATGTCAGATGCTGTAAAATAAAAGGCCCATAGTTATGGATCATGATCACCACGGAACACTGGCATGTAAGAGTAGGTAGGGTCTTGTACTCAAATTAAGGACAAATGAGGAAGGTTGCTCCTCCAATATTTCTTTAACTATTATTCTATTATTTTAGGTATTCAGTTTAATGGATGCTCTCTCTCTCTCTCTCTCTCTCTCTCTCTCTCTATATATATATATATATATATATATATATATATATATATATATATCATGTTTATTTTCCCATGCCCAAAAGAAATGAACACATTTGAAATAGACAGGTAGAAAGGCTTGGAAGAAAATTAAATACAGACCTCTAAAGATTATGTTCTCAGTGAAAGAAAATAAGAAATTGCAGTGATTTTTAGGAAACTGTTTAAATGTCTTTTCCTACTCTCCTTTCTTCTTCCACCTCAGTTCCATTGCAGCCATATTGTGAATTGTAAAACACAGTATGTGTTTCTTGGCAGCGTCATTTAAAAGATGATAGGTTTGTTTGTTTTCAACTGTGAGGGATGTATATTGGCTTCCAAATGAAGGTTAAGGGTAATCAAGAAGGATGTCAGAAAATATAATTCACAATGTAAATGGAAAATTTTACACCCCAAATCATTCATCAGTATGAGAGTGTGTTGGATTGCTTGCTCAAGGCTCTGTTCGATCATTCATGCAATGGATATGAAGAGGAGAGAGAGGTTATACTTTGTAAATTCTGTAGAATGATAAAATTAATATTGACTCTATTCATTTTCAGTTAGGGAAAATAGGAATATCAGATAAATGCTCAAGTTGTTTTCCCACTCAGTGTTCAATAATATTTCCTTTGAGAGAATGTGTATGATGTGCAATTCCAGATTTATGGCATTGTAAAATAGATACACGGAAAATTGTGCTTAAAATGCAGCCAAGTTGGTTCTATGTTTTCTACAGCATAGCTCACTCCACATGATAAACAAGCTTCTCCTAACTCCCTCTGATCCTCCCCACCTACTCAGCATCATTATAGTCTAACCAGTTTTATTTGAATCAATTTTTTTTCTTCACAATGCAGTAAGTGAATGGCAGTGGTTTTTTATTAATGTTTCATCCTGACTTCAGAAATATTAGTGAAATTGTCACTTTTCAAAAATCAGCTCATTGATCTTTGGCATATAAAAGGAAAATGGGGTAACATTCCCATGAGGTACAGAGCAGCCTGGGACCTGACCTGTCCCTGCAGGGGGAACTTGATCCTTCCCTGTCTGTTGCTGTTCTGTGCCTCGCAGGACACAGCTATGCTCCAATGCTTTTGTTTTTAGAGTGATTGTCTTCTTAACTTGGGATATTAAAAATTCCCAGGGGTTTTCCATTTTTCTTGTACATTGTTTACATTCTCTAAAGGGTCTAAAGCCTTTATTTCAGATGCTGCTTTTTGTTCCCTCAACAAACCTTGAACCTTGGAATTTTAAAAATCACATGATCGATTTAATTTTCAATGACAGTTTTTCCTAGGTGCATGAAGGAATACTGTTAAACTTTCTGGAGAAGTCAGCTGAAACACTGAAATTTTATTTTCACAGATTGCCATTAGACTGTCCTCCTGCACATCTGGTTTTTCAAAGGCTAATTTTCTAAGCCGGGGAGTGAAACTCAGAACATTGTTCTCTCCAAAGGAGTGACTTTTATGCAAAGAGTCAGGCCCAGGGTATGAAAACAGTATGAGCAAGTTCTGAATGAGCCTCCTTTCTTCCTGTGGTCCAGCAAGGAGAGTCGAATCTTCGAGCTTCTTAGTGGTCCTTAGAGGAACGGGGAGGCAGTTGTTCTCACAGCCATGGCTCCTCAGGAAACAGCGTGTCCCCTTAATCTGGAGGAGGGAGCGGATTTATCTAGGATTGTTGTAGGTAAGCACACAGCAGCAGGCCATGCCCTCGTTCTTTCTCTGTGGGCCAGGAGTCAGCAGACTTCCTGTAAAAAGCATGTACATACTTCTGCTGTGTGGCCCATGAGATCTGTTACATCTGTCCAGCTCTGCTGCTGTAACATGAATGCGCCCGTGGGTTGTACGTACACAAGTGGAAGTGGCTGTGTGTCTGTAAAGCCAGCTTTTCAAATCCAGTGCAGATTGGATTTGTCCACAGTAGTTCACTGACCCCAGCTCCAGGTCACGTGCCACCTTCTTATTGGGCTAGCTTGGAATAGCCCAGCCCCAAGGGTGAAAGGAGGCATTGGGGGGGCCTAGTTTCCATTTATAGAAAGGGTGACCAGATACTTAGAGGTTGGACCTTCCTAAGCACATGTGGTATCCAGGCCACTACCTGGGACATCCTAAGGAAGGTTTGAAACATATGGTCTAGTAAAGTTATACCGTTACACTTCATGGGCTGCCTTGCAGTCTAAATTCAAATTATAGCAGGTGGCAAAGCCAGATTATTATATCTAAGGCCTATATGCTTTTCCTTTACTTGGACAGTCTGGTAAATGGAAGGATAGAAATGCTTAGTAAACCATATACAGTATGTCAGTGTGATGTTACAGATATTTAATAACTTAGAAAGGTCCAGGACCCTCCAAGAGCAGCAGGCCCTTGCAGACAGACAGCCGATCTCCTGGGCGGGACTCCCTGGCAGGTCTCAGTAGATGGTAACAGAGGATGCACACACCTGCATATCTACATTTTGTTGTTCATCCTCACCCAATGATATTTTTTTCATTGATTTTTAGAGAGTGTAATGGAGGGAGGGGGAGAGGAAGAGAGAGAGGGACATCTATTTCATAGAGACACATCGATTGGTTGCCTCCCGCACATGCTCTAACCAGGCTGTGGATAGAACCTGCAACCCAGGTATGTGCCTTTGACTGGGAATTGAACCTGCCACCCTTTGGTGCACAGGCTGATGCTCTGACCCCTGAGAAACACCCACCAGGGATGCATTTTTTCAGAGAATATCAAGAACACACGGACTTGCTTTTCTCCACTACAGATCTTCACCTTCCCTCGCTTAATTCCCGACTGGTGAAACAGGTCTCCTGCGAAGCTTGAACCTGTACCGTCCCACTCTCTTGGCAGCCCTGCTTGGTGCCCTCATGCTCCATACCCCCAAATCAGCCTCTCCTTTTCAAAAAGCTTCTTGCCCTTTGCCTTCAAAGATACTCTGATGTCCTTTATCCTAAATCAGTATCCAGTTATTTGAATACAACATTTTATATTCAACATGTTAGTCATTTCTTCAGAAAAAGTTAGGTGTCCGTCCAGGCAAAGAAATTCAGTAGGTAACCAAGTCACTGAACTCTTTTTAAAATTAATATCTCTTTCTCTCTCTCTCTCTCTCTCTCTCTCTCTCTCTCTTCTGAATTCTGTTAAGTTCAACTCAGTTTTCTTTTTCCAAAAATACCACATTACAATATCCCATAGGTCTTATAAATAATGAGATTGCCAAGTACTTATTTAACAAGTCTACTAGACCTTTGGAAATAAAAGGGAGGACATAGTCCCCTGTTGGTAAAACGCCTATTTGTGTTTCCTTCTCCTTTACACACACACACACACACACACACACACACACACACACACACACTTCTGTGATTTTGTTTCATTCAAAAGTAATTTAAAAGTTTTAATTAAACAATGCATGAAAAATGAGAAACACACATGAGCCAGGGTGGCTGGCTGGTAGAAAGTTCTGGAAAGTGATGATGGCCTTAAGATAAGGTTTGTCTAGTCAGACTTAAGAGCTCACCAAAGGGGAAAATTTTTTATGTGTCTATGTTCAATAAATATTTTTTGAAAATAAATAGGCTTTGGGTGCCTGATTGGTCTGTGCCTGTCTGTTTGCTACCCTTCAGGTGTGTGCAAGGTTAGCTTTTGGTGGCAAGATGGATCCACTTTCAAAATCTGTCCTTTGTGGAAGATGGCTTTGTGCCCCACCTGAAGCACGATTTTAGAAATGGAAAATTGCCTAAATCACTTGGATGCTTTTTGGGGCTTGTTCTGTGTCACTTTGAGAAAAGGAAAATAAAAAATGGCTGTCAACTCACAGATTCCTGCCTTCCGGATGCTCTCCTCGCCAGGCATCTGTCTCCCTTGCTTCCCAGTGCTGTCTGAGGCCAGACGCCCAGGCAGTTGTCTCTGGGACAGTGCACAAAACTTAAGGACTCTGGATTTCCATAAAAGATGATGTGGTATTTCTTCCCCCTCCCTCTCTCCCTCTCTCTAGTCTTCTGTTTCCTTTTCTTTTCCAAAACAGCATACCTTTGTTATCTTTTTGGAGCTGGCACTGCCTGGAACCAATTTCCACAATTTGGAGGTCTGTGAGAGAAAGGAAATTAGAGAACAGTTATTAACTTCAGGTTTTTAAAAACAAGTTGTTGGGGTGTGTTTTTGTTTTGTTTTGGTGTGTGTGTGTGTGTGTGTATGTGTGTGTTTAGTGAAAACTTGCATTTAAAGGAAAATCATTAAATTTGGAAGGAAGAAGAAGACAGATTTTTATTTTATTTAATAAAATTCAAAATTTTCTACAACACATTAAAAAGAAATTATAAAATTATTAAACCTATAAAATCATTTCCTGAAACATGTTTTTTGATACAACAGTCACTTAAGAAAGGATCTATCACCCTAGCTGGTTTGGCTCAGTGGACAGAGCGTCGGCCTGTGGACTGAAGGGTCTCAGGTTCGAGTCTGGTCAAGGGCACATGCTCAGGTTTCGGGCTCAATCCCCAGTAGGGGGCATGCAGGAGGCAGCCAATCAATGATTCTCTTTCATCATTGATGTTTCTATCTCTCTCTCTCTCTTCTTTCACATCAATAAAAATATATTTTAAAAAAAGAAAGGATCTATCTATACTGGCCATTCATTCATCTTTATGCATTTAGTATTTATTCATATGAAGCAGGCATCATGCCAGGATCAGTGATAGTCTGAGAGATGTCAAAATAAATCTTGTAATTTCTAATTTCAAGTAGTTGAGGTGAGTCATATCTTGAAGTCCATGTAATACATGATGGTAAATAGCATATGTTGGCAGATCATTTTCATGTGGTAAGAACAGGGACAGTATTTTAGTGTAAGTGTTACTTACTTTCATTCTTTGTTTATACTTCACCTCTTTTTTCCCCAATTTTATTTTTTTGGTGAAGTGTTTAAATATTTAGCCCATTTAAAAAAGTCAGGTTTCATTATTATGGAATTTTGAAAGTTCTTAAAATATTCCATATACAAGTGCCTTATCGGATACATGATTTGCAGTGTGACTTATGTTTTCATTCTTTTAATGGTGTCTTTGAAGAGCAAGTTTTAAATCCATTTTATAAATGTTTTACTTTAAGGATTATGTCTTTTGTGTCTTATCTTTGAAATCTTCACCTGACTCAAGGTCATAAAAATTTTCTCCTGTTTTCTTCTAGAAATATTAAGAGGTTTTAGGTTTTACATTTAGATCTGTGATCCATTTTCAGTTAACTTTCGTATGTGGTCTGAAGTTCATTTATTATTATTATTTTTGCATATTGATGATTGTCAGTTTTTCCAACACTATTTACTGAAAAAATTATTATTTCCTCACTGAATTGCCTTTGCATCGTTGCTGAAAACCAGTTGACAACATATGTGTGGATATATTTTTGGACTGTATTTTATTTCATTGATTTGTGTATCTATTTGATTACATTACTGTATTGCTTTCTCTTGAAGCTTTATAAATAAGTCTTGAATTTAGATATGTATTCTGATTTTCTTTTTCTTTCACATTTGTTTTGGATATTCTAGGTTCTTTGTATTTCCATATGAACTTTAGAAAACTTGTCAGTTTCTAGAAAGAAAGCTTGCTGGGCTTTTTATTAGGATCACATTAAATCTATAGATCAGTATGGGGAGAATTGAATTTTTGAGATTGATATTTTGAAGTGTTGAATCTTCCAATCCATGAACACACAACTCTATTTATTTAGGCCTTCTTTAATTCCTCTCAGCAGTGTTTGTAGTTTTCAGTATACAGGTTGTGCCCATCTTTTGTCAGATTAGTTTTCCTAAGTAGCTTACATTTTTGATGCTATTTGAATGGTATTTCTTTTAAATGTTGACTTCTAAGTGTTCACTGTTAATATATAGAAATACAACTGCCTTTGTTTATTGGTATTTTATATATTGATCCTTATCTTATAACCTTGCTGAACTTATTTGTTAGTTTTAGTAGTTTTTTTCTAGATTGTATAGGATTTTCTACATAGATGATCAAATCTGCAAATAAAGATACCTTACTGTATTTTCCGGCTTATAAGACGACTCTTATAGGTCAGGTGCTGAAACTTCCAAGATGGACTGGAAAATCTGCGGTCGGTGCATACAGTGCGGGGAGCTAAAAAACGGCCGCACTCCATTCATTTCAATGGAGCCAGACGGAGACCACAAGTGTCTCCGGTCGGCTCCTTTTTGTGCCACATACAGTCTCTGTCTGGACTTTTTAATCCAGGAAAATCTTCTCAAAAGTTGAAGGTCATCTTATACACCTAGTCGTCTTATACGCCGGAAAATACGGTAATTCTTTCTTTCCAATCTGGTTGCCTTTTTTGTCTTTTTCTTGCCTGATTGTACTGGTTAGAATTTCCACTACAATGTTGCATAAAAGTGGTGAATGCATTTATTTAGGTCTTGAGCTTAGGGGAAAAACATTTAGTCATTTACCAGTAAATATAGTATTAGCTGATCTTTTTTTCTTAGTTGCCCTTTACAAGTGGAGATAATTCTCTTCTATTACTAATCTTCTAGAAGGGTTGCTTTGTTTTGTTTTATAGAAATGGATGCTGGATTTTGTCAAATAACATTTTCTGTGTCTGTTGTGGCAATTGTGTGGTTGTTATTTTTTACTGCTAATATATGACTTAAGCGATGATAACTTTGATGAAGTAAATGAATCAACAATTTTTAAATGTGAACTCGTCCTTGCTGTCCCATGATAAACTCACTGGGTTATGATGTATTGTCCTTTTCATGTGTTCTTGGGTCTGATTGGCTAAAATGTGTTAAGAATGGGGGCATTGGTGGTGCTTTTCCTTTCTTATGGTGGCTACCCCTTTCTGCTATTCAGGTAGTGGTAGACTCATATATTAGCTGGTAAATGCTTCCACCTTTTTAATTTTCTGGTAAAGTGTATGTAGGATTGGTATTATCTTTTTTTTTACATGTTTGATGGAGCATCTGGGTTTGAAGTATTCTTCTGACAGGGTGTTTAACTGCAAATTCAATTTCTTTAATAGATATAGGGCTACTCAGGTTACCTATTTCTTGAGTGAGCTTTGGTAGTTTCTACCTTATAAGAAATTTGCCCTTTACACCTAAGTTGGACTTATTGGCATAAAGTTTATAATATCCCCATATTATATTTTAACTAGAGGCACGGAATTCTTGCACTCAGGGATTGGGGGGCTCCCTCAGACTGGCCTGTACCCTCTCACAGATTGATCGCCCCGCAGAGGGAGGCCCTGCCCGCCTGCTGCAGCGCCACCGGCCAGTTAGTATGGGCCTCCCTCTGTGGGGCTATCGATCAGAGGGCTCTGTGATCAGTTGCCCCACAGAGTTAGTTCCTGCCCATCCAGATGGGGTGCCACAATCGATCGCCCCAAAGAGGTAGGCCTTCCCACCTGGCTGGGCTCCATGATTGATGGCTCCTGCACAAGGAGGCCCAGGCTACCGGCCACAGCCCGCCGCAGCCCTCTGGTCGGTGGCCTGGGCCTCCCTCTGCAGGGCGATCATGGGGTGATGGTGGGGCCCCCGACCAATCGCATTGCACCTGCCTGGGCTGGCACCAGTGGGTGTCATAGCATGGTCATCCAGGTGGTCGGATGGTTGGTCGTTCTGCTGTTGGCCATCCAGTCAATTTGCATGTTACACTTTTATTATTATAGACATCTGTCAGATGTGTAGTGATGCAACCTGATAGTGCTAATTTGTGTTGTCTCTTTTTTTCCTTAAATATCTGGATAGAGGTTTATTAATTTTATTGAACCAGAGTTTATCCATTCACCTACTGAAGAACATATTTCTTATTATTTTATTTTGTTTTTGTTAATCCTCACCTGAGAATACATTTTCTATTGCTTTTCAGAGAAAGTGGAAGGGAATGAGAGGGAGGGAGGGGAAAGAGAGAGAGTGAGAGAGAGGGAGGGAGGGAGAAACACCGATGTGAGAGAGACACATTGACTGGCTGCTTCCTGCACATGCCCCGACCTGGGGTGAGAAGCACACCCATAACCCAGGTATGTGCCCTTGACCTGGACTCAAACCTGAGACCTTTTGGTGTAAGGGTCAACGCTCTAAGCACTGAGCAACACTGCCAGGGCAAGAACATCTGAATTGCCTCCTGGTTTTACCAACTATGAATAAAACTGTTTTAAACATTGGACCTAAGTTTTTAAATCATTTTAGTAAATTACTGACTTGTATGATGAGTGTATGTTTAGTTTTGTATGAAACGGCCAAAGTGTCTTCAAAAGTGACTGTACCGTTTGCATCCCCACCAGCAGTGACTGAGAATTTCTGTCGTTCCACTTCCTTACCACTATTTTGTGTTTTCAGTATCAAAGCACTTTTAATTATCAAAATCTTTTTAAAAATTTAAAATGGCAATTTTTTCTGATATAGTATTTTTTGAGATGTAATTCACATAATCCTTTTAAAGTGTATAATTCAGTGAGTTTTTTTGTTTTGTTTTGTTTTGTTTTGTTTTAGTATATTCATAAAGCTGTGATACCATCACCACTAATTCCAGAACATGTTCATCTCCAAAAAGCAACTCGATACCCATTAGGGTCCACTCTCCATGCCCCCTCCCTTCAGGCAAAGTAGGGAGAATTTAAGAAACAGATCATATTTTGATTTTGACAGATATATGTGTGTGTGTGTGTGTGTGTGTGTGTATCCATATAATTAGTATATTTTAATTATATGCTAACTATACATTGATTTCATTTAATCTCGTTTTCTTTGGTAGATCCGTAAACTGAATATAGCATAGATTACTTTGAATTAAGCAGATGTAGTTGCTTTGCTCCCATAGCTGGAAGTACAGAAAAACTTCTCCCCAGCCTCAGGCTCCCCAGGCCCAGGAAAGGATTCTGTCATTCTCTTTTACAAAAGAGTTTGCTGCGCAGTTTGAGCCTCCTCCTTCGTAAATCACTGGGTTTGAGTGTACAATGGTTTGAAATTGCTCTTTCGTTCATCCTTCATCGCAGCATTCCCCATTTCTAGCAAAATGCTTGTACTCAGGTTGATACATAGATACATAAGAATTTAATTGCTGATGTGGACTTCAATTGGTGAAAAAAACAAAACAAAACACAAAACACTCCAGCTTTTAAAACCACTTAGAATGTTTCTTGTTGAATGACTGAGATTTGTTTGCTGTTTTAAGCCTCCCCCTAATCTACAAACACATTTTTCTGTATCCTTTACTGCCAACAGAGGCATTTCTGTTTACCTCCTGATGGAATAGCTTCACCAGCTTTCTCCTGTTCCTTAAGAGGGTGAGGCAGGCAGGAAAGGAACAGACAAAGTGGGATGGCAAGTGGCAGGATGAGCATGAGAGGACGCCAGAATGCTATTGAAAGGCAGAGCCTGGGAGCCTGAGAAAGCAAGCGGGGACCTCCTCTCCTCTCTGTTCTGGCTTCTATTACTCTGACACTATAACTTCCTTTTATCACCATTGCCTTTCAAGTGCTTTGCAAGACATCCAGCTTAAGCTTGTTTATATGCATGTTAGAATCCAAAGATTCCTGAGAAGCCAGAGCATAAAAACAAAGGATTTGTCCTCTTACTTTATCTGAATGGCCTCCCGAGGAAGCTAAGAAGGCAAACAGCTGCATTACTGGGGCTGTGCCCAGGCCTTTTTTCAGAGAGCAGATTTGTCTTGCAAGAGCCCTGCTAGTCAGTACCTAAGACCAATCCACTCTGTGCTGGCACCAGCATCATTCAAAGACACTGACGATGTAGAATTACGTTCTTCTTTCAGATAGGGAAGGGGAAACCATTGGTTTCCTAAAACTCTTGGAATATGTTAGATTGGAGAGCAATGTGAAACATATTCCCTGTATATTTAGATGTCTTCACCATGAAGCTTAACTCTAGTATAGGGATCAAGGCCCTATTCCGAGACCTGGGGTTAGGCTCATAACTGGGCAGTCTATAAAATCGAAAAGCGTTACGTTAGACCTCACCTTCCTTTGGGAAGCAGGTTATTACTGACTGTTTAGTTTTACTTAAATATTCCTCTTAGTGTGGTACAGAGAGTGTCTTCTGTCACCTCACCCTAAATGACTTAAATATTTTTTTTCCAATTATATAAGTTAAGAACTATTGGCTGCAAGTAACAATAGCAACAACAAAGATTTGTTTTTAAACATGAGTTTATTTTCTCACATTTTTGGAAGTACAGGGAGAGGCAGCATTTCACATTATTTCTGAGACTTCAGGCTGATAACTGTAGTTTTCTTGTTTTTTTTAATCTCATGCTTGCAAGATGGCTGCTGATGTACTAGTCATTTTGTCCACATTTTAATAAAGGAGAAGGAAGAAGAGAAGGGAATAGCACCTATGTCAAGAAAAATATGATTTTGCTGAAACCATGGAGAGGAATAGTTCTTATGTAACTTTGTCCAGAATTGTGTCCGATGTCTACATTGGCCTAAGGGAGTTGGGCAAACAATCCTTGAGAATGTTGTTGGGTCAGAGAGGAGTTCTGATCTGGTTTTATTTATCTCTTTACATTCCAGTCATATGTTAGTGCCCCTGAGATATTCTAGCACCTGTTATAGCCTGATCCTAAATCTAGCTATGAGCATTCTAGCAAATATAGCTATTACTTAACCCATGGGTTTACTATATGCCATGCCTTTTAAGTATATTAACTCACTTAATCCTTATAATAACTCCATGAAGTATAGTATATGATTAATATATGTATATATATTAATTGTCACCTGAGGAATGAGGATTTTTTTCATTGATTTTTAGAGAGAGTAGAAAGGAGGGGAGTTGGTGGAGAGAGAGAGAGAAGAGAGAGAAGAGAGAGAATCATTGATGTGAGACACATCGATTGGTTGCATCCCACATACATATCAACAGGGAGCATGGGATTGAAACTGCAACCCAAATGCATGCCCTTGACCAGGAATCAAACCAGCAACCCTCCAGTGTGAAGGCCGGCACTCTAACCACTGAGAAACTCCAGCAAGGGCTGATTAATATTTCTGTTAGATAGGACAAGGCTCTCAAGGCCTGACCAGTTCTAAATGCTATTACTAAATGCTATTCTAGCTGAACGTTAAAATATAGCACAGTATTTTGTAGATGCAGATAGGAACAGGAAGCACTTGACAGGAACTCAACCAAATAAGTGAGTCAACTGCAAAGAAGAAATCAATAATGTAATTGACTAAATAGTGTATATAAGCAAAGACTACGCCTCCCTTTGGGGAGGCAGCTTTGAATATGTCTCATTGCTGCAAGTAAATGAAACTTCCTTGCAACAACCACTTTGCATTCTTATTTTATCGATTAAGAACTGGAGGCACAGAGATTCAATAGCATGCTCTGGGTCATAGATCTTGGAAGTGGCAGAGCCTGTATTTAAACCTGGACCGGCTGGCTTCAGAGTTTTCCCTCTAAATCTCTATATTGTATTCCTTCTCTGGGATAAACATATATATGGCTATATGCAGATATAAAAATATCTGAGGGGACTTTCAAAATTAAGAAAGATTACTGTAGGGAAGACATTTGGACAACATGGAAAAGGTTTGAACTTAAATCCTGGCTCCTCTATCACTAGCTTCAACTAAAGGTTATTGGCATCAATTCAACATCAGTAGGAATCCCCAGTTTGGAATGTGTTGAAGAAGGAAACTTTGTTCAGTGCAACAGCTCAATTGTAACAAAGTAGAGCTGTGATAACAACAAGGCTGTGGGACAGCTCTATTGTGATACAGCAGGACTGTGAAAACGGAAGTGCTGATAGGAGGCCCTGGCGTGAGGCAGCAAGGTGGCCCTGGGTCAGGCCCCTCTCCTGCAAGACAGCTGTGCTCTGCCCTGCACTGGGTCTAACCTGCTCTTCTCTGGTCTGCTCTTCCCTTCACTGGTCTGTCCTGCTGTGGTTCAGCAAGACATCTTTGGTGTTTCGTCTCCAGCCAGGGCAATGAAGTCTGAAGTCTTTGGTGGAAAGGGAAAGTTCACTCTCAAGAGCCAGAGGGGAGCTGACTTACATAAACAGAAATCCACACCCCTAGTCCCTGATTGGTCTGTCCTCATGTAAATGAGGACTCCAAAGTCTTCTAGTTTGATTGGTCCAAAAGGCCCTGATCTGATCGGTTATAAAGGAGCTGCTCTGATTGGTTGGTGAAAAATCTGATGGGGATATAGCTGCACAGCTCCTACTGGGGAGGGAAAGACTCAGTCTAGGATTCTAGGATCTCCTTATGAGGGCTGGCTCCAATGGCAGGAACACAGTGCAGGCAGATAGTTCAGTGCAGAGGCAGGTAGGTCAGTGCAGGCTTCTCCCTGAAGTGCAGCTTGAATGAGAGGCTCCTCTGTGCAGATGGCTGTTTTCTTAAAATGTGTGCTCAGTTAGCCACCTAGATCTCCAGTAATCACTAAAATATAATACAATCTATTCCTTAAAATATAATTGAGGAAAATACAATAATAAAATGTATTTTTAAATGCCACTTTGAAATTATGCTAGTTAACATGAAGTTCTAATCTTAAACCTAATGGTGTTTTTCCCAAAAATTGTTGCTCTGTAATACATTTATTTGCATTCTGTTTTCATGTGATGTTTTCCTGATATTTTACGAAATTAAAAAAAAAGACACAACTGACAAAGCTTAGACTATTTATCCTAATATGGTGAGGTATGCAATGCCAAATTAAAGCTCATCGAAATGTTGGATGAGCCTGAGGATCACAATTACTAGTATGTGGTGTTTCAAAAATGGAAGGTCATGGTCTCTACTCCCTGCGACGAAGGAGGAAATATTTGTATCCCTAACTAAAAAGTGAGAACTCTTCCAAATGTGCTTATCCAAAAAATGCTGTCTGTGTACTTTGCCAAAAAAGAATAGTTGGTCATTGCAATTAAAGCATTCTTTAGGTGGATTGTCTCAGATGAAACCGGCGTGTTACTCAGACGCTCATGATCTATATTTCATGTCTGTTCCCCCAGCCCTCAGCAGTTTTATGATAATGTCTTCTGAGTATACCCTTTGCCTCCTTACCCCAGTAAAATCCCTCTACCTATGCAGGTGGTGATTTAGTTCTCCCTGAACTGACCAGGATTCTGTGCTGCAGGTTGATGTCCCACTTCCCCATCCGAATGTAGGGTTGTTTTTTTTTTTTTTTGTGTGTGTGTGTGTGTGTGTGTGTGTGTGTGTGTGTGTTTTGTTTTTAATCCTCACCAGAGGATATTTTTCCATTGATTTTTCAGAGAGAGTGGAAGACAGAGAGAGACAGAGAGAGAAAGATTGATGTAAGAGAGACACACCAATTGGTTGCCTTCTGCATGTTCCCCAACCAGGGCCGGAGATTGAGCCTGCAACCAAGGTATGTGTCCTTGACCAGAATTGAACCCGGGACCCTTCAGTCCACATGCTGACACTCTATCCATTGAGCCAAACTGGCTAGGGCAAGGGTTTTCCATTAAATATTACCTATTATTTTCTATCACTATCTCATCTCAAAAGGCAACATAAAAATTTTTTTCATTTTAAAAAATCCTGGTAAAGAAGACATGAGATAAGATTTATCATCTTAATTATTTTAAGCTTGTGTTAAGTACATTCCCATTGCTGCACAACCATCTCCACCATCCAACTCCAGAACTAGTTTCATCTTGAGAAAATAAAACTTGGTACTCATTAAGCAACTACCCATCCCCTCCTCCCCCAAGCCCCTGGAAACTGCCATTCTACTTTCTGCCACTTTGAATTTGACTACTCTAGGAATCTCATCTAAGTGGAGTTTCTAGTATTTGTGTTACTGTGCCTGGCTTATTTCACTTAGCATAAAGTCTTCAAGTTTCATTAATGTTGTAGCCATTTCTTTCCTATGTAAAGATGAGTTGTTTGTATGAGATGCCATATTTTATTTACTGATTCATTCAGTGACAGCCACTTGGGTTGTTTATACCTTGTGGCTTTTGTGAATAACGCTGCTATGAACATGGACACACGAAAACTGTCTTTGAGACCCTGTTTTCAACTCTTTTGTCCTTTTATCCAGAAATAGAATTGCTGGATCATATAGTAATCCTATGTTCAAAATTTTTAGGAGCCTCCATATTGTTTTCTACAATAGCTGTTCCATTTTACACTCCTACGGACAATGCACAGGGGTTTCAGTTTCTCCACATTTTCGTTAACACTGTTGTTTG
Source organism: Murina feae (assembly GCA_004026665.1). Lineage (NCBI taxonomy): Eukaryota > Metazoa > Chordata > Mammalia > Chiroptera > Vespertilionidae > Murina > Murina feae. The sequence continues at coordinate 27,872 of PVJC01008116.1, read as the reverse complement.
TGTTTATTTTTTGTGACAACCCTAATAGGTGTGAGCAGTCACGCTTTTACCTCCTCTGTCATCATCTTAGACCCTTTACAGAGACAGACTATGTATGTTTTGACCAATACAAATAACTTTCTACTTTCTGAGTATGTGAAAATTTTAAAAGTGTTTTTGTGGTAAGTCCTGAATGGCCACAGTGTCATTATGAATAAGAAAATATTTTTTAAAAAAGGCCACCCCTGAGTGGAGATTTTCCCCTCAAACCCCTCTCTTCCACACTAGCTCCATTTCTTCACTGATTTTAAACCTGAATTGAATTTTGTGATTTATGACATAAAAGATGCTGATTTTAATTCACAGATATTCTTTCCTCAGAAAATCCGTTCCTCGCTGCCGAAGAATTAACAGGATGCTCTCCAATGAATCCCTACATTCTCCTGCGTTCAGCCGCTCCAACTCACAAGCCTCGGTGGACAGCGCCTCCATGGACAGCGCCTCCATGGAGGATTTCTGGCGGGAAATAGAAAGCATTAAAGAGAACAGCACGGGAGGGCAGGAAGAGCAGGCACCAGCTGAGGTCAAGCCTGTGGATGGTAAGTGCGAGATTCCTTTGTATGCTCTCTCTTGTTCTGTCAGCAGGTAAAACTCATTTCATTAGTAATTTAACAAATGAATTTAGTAGAATTCAGCATATCGGCCACCTGTTCCCACTGATTTATATCCATGGACTGACTCAAAGTGGCTCCTTTTTTAAAATATATTTTTATTGATTTCAGAGAGAAAGGGAGAAGAAGAGAGATAGAAACATCAGTGATGAGAGAGAATCACTGACTTGATGCCTCCTGCACGCCCCACACTGGGGATTGAACCCACACCCCATGCATGTGCCCCTGATCAGGAATTGAACTGTGATTTCCTGGTTTATAGGTCGACGTTCAACCACTGAGCCATTTTCTCCTTAATATGGTTCATCAACAGACTCACTGATGTGGTGGATTAGTACAGAATGATACAACTTAGGTTCACCTTCGCATTTTCTGTTAAAGGACAGTTCATAAAGCAAATGAGCAATAGAAACAAGAAGGAAAACGAAGGTTTGCCTGGCTAAGAAGTTGGAGCTGTGAGGCACTTTGGAGACTTTGGGTCACATACCAGTGCTGCCATACTGTACGCATGTCCAAGACTACAAGGCAGATACTGGGACAGGCATTTACAGATTGGTCCAATCTGCTCTTTAGACAACCCTCATTCAGGAATACCTGGTTAGCATAGTTCCCAACACTGCATGTGCAGTGGCTTTGCTATTACACGATGTTGTTATTCTGAATACTTTATTATTTCTGTACCTCTAATTTACAGTAGTGATTGATTCTTATTATGACTAATTTTACATCTTTTAATTGCCTTCTGAAAAATGGAAAGATTATCTAATGTTCAGAATAAGGAGAAAGTAAGAACAAATAACTGTTGAACCACATCCTCTGTTCAAGGTTTTTTACCATTTATCATAACTACATTGATAAATCAATCCTCATAGCCAAGTAAAAATTTTGTTATTATTACCTCTATTTTGCCAATAACACACTGAAGCCAAAAGATATCTTAAAAACTTCAAAATCCATGTATCTATTAAATAGTAACATTGGGATTTGAACCTGTCTTTGAGTGATTAAGAGCCTTTTTTGGATGCTGTTTAAACCCCTATTTTTCTATTATGGCTTTAGTTTAAATATTCATATTTTTTCTCTTTTGAATTGATAGTCTAAATATAGCTTATATTTATCTGTTTGGCCAAGAAAAAAACCTTACTCAATCTGCCAATTAACCTTATTGTACTAGAAAATACTTTAAAATTTGACTTACTTAAAAAATACAGTACAAACTTTTTATTCATTTTAATAGGCCTTTTCTATAATTTGGGGAAAAGGGCAGTCTTAATATATTGATGATTGATATTTCTTATTCACAGATATGCACAGACCTACAGATATACACCTCATCCAATCAGACAGAGAATGTGATAACCTTCTCTTGGTCATGTTATTTTTCAGAAGGAGAACTTGAAGCAGAGTGGTTGCAAGATGTGGGTTTATCAACCCTGATCTCAGGTGATGAAGAGGAGGATGGCAAAGCCTTGCTTTCCACATTGACTCGAACCCAAGCAGCTGCAGTGAAGAAGAGATATAATACTTACACTCAAACCATGAGAAAAAAGAACAAGCAGTCTGTCAGGGATGTCAGAGACATCTTTGGAGTCAGCGAATCTCCTGTAAGTAATGAACATGGCTGAAAAGGTTGGGGAGGAAGATGAAGGAGGGACACGGAAAATGTATCACCCTCTAGGTTTTAAAGAAAACTAAAGCAGACAATACAGTTCAAAATTTTACAAATTTGAAACGTAAGCTATCATTCCTTATCCCATTCATCAATCTCCCTCAACATCGAATGTATTTTCTTCTTCACTGAAGTTACAGAATAATTTTTTGGCAACAGAGCAAGTCTTTGTGGATGGGCTACACAGAGCTTTTACTTAAATCTAAGTCCTGAATGGAAACAGGTAAAGGAGCTTTTATAAGCAAGTCTGGGTGGTTTGTTTTAAATGGAGGTGGAGGTGGAGGTAGAAGAGTAAGTAAGATAACCTTTATGGTCAAATAAATCAAAAAGGGAAAAAGTTGAAAGGTATGAGCGTTAATTAAGTAAGAGGAGACAGATGATTCATAAAAAGCATAAGGGAAGCATGACACGTTTCATGAGAAATGGCTGGTTGAAATTCCACCTTACCTGAGAGTTCCAAGGCCACAATTCTACTTCTGAGTCTGTTAATCATGTTCTCCTATTTCTATGTTTGTTTCATTGTAAGCTGTGTCTTATAACTCATTCATTCATTCATTCATTCATTCATTCATTGCATCATTGCAATGTTGTATTGCTTCATCATTGATGCAAATAGTTATTGGACACATTATCTGCGCAAAGCCCTATGTTAGGTTCTGTAAAGACGGGATTCTTAGAACTTTGAGGGTAATTAGTATAAAGATAAAAGGAAACTTGATATTCTGCTGCAGTTACAAATAAATGTCCCTGGGCAAGTTAGTTAGTCATCTGAGTTAGGTTTTTCAGCTGTGTAATTATAATGTCAATTATGACATAAATTAAAATGTTAAGGATATTGGGTAGCAAGCATAGCTGAAGCCAGTTTCCGATTTGAGTTTCTGTAGGTTGTCTAGGTCATATCCTCCCTTAGGTATATTAATCACATTGGGTAATTGTCAGGGAAGCTCACATATACTTCGTTAACCTTTGCATTTGTGTTAATAATGCCTGAGAATAGCACTATCCTGCAGAACTTGCTATAGTGATAGAAATGATCTATTTCTATGCTGTCCAATATGGTAGCCCCATCCACATGTGGCAGTAGCATTCGAAATATGTCTGGTGTGACTAAGGAACTGAATTTTAATTTTTATTTCCTCTTAATTAACTTAAATCTAAATAATTACATGTGGCTGATAGCTAATGAATTGAATAGCACAGTTCTAGAACCTTCTCTTTAATGATGTACCTTGAAGTAATTGTGTTTTAAGTTCTGTGATGTTTGAATTTTCAAACTATCTGAAACCTAGGTCGTCCCGGATGGTGAGGTTTTCTAGAGCTGTAATTAAACAAATAAAGGCGATGCCCACAACTTAAGGCAAGGGCTCCAGCCACAGGTTCCCAGCCAAGATATCTACCCTGGAAAAGGTTTACTTGGCTGGTTTAAATTCTCTGGGTCATTTTCCAGTTACCTCCCAGATCAGCAGGAGAGAGTCCTGAGAATTGGGCTACATGTCTTCCTTTCCAGCTACCTCAAACTGGAAAGGTTGTTGCTCTTCCCTATAAAACTACAAAATAGCAAAGGATCTGTAGGCTTCTCCTAAATCCTCTAGTTACTCAAGAAAATGGCCTCTTTAGGGTTCCTAAAACTTTGGACAGATAGTAACAGGATCAAGGAGGGAAGAGGATCTTTGGGGGCCCCTTCCTCTTCTTTCATTTAGATCCTGAAGAGAAACATAAAATGGGCACTTCCCCATTGGGGCTTTAAGTATCAAAATAGATGAGTCTTTTCTTTTTACCTGGTGTGCAGGTGTGTACACTGTTTGGTGCTCTCAACTCCAGAGAGGGCCTAGGACAGTGCCTCTGTGCTGGCGCAGGTGGCCAGGGAGGCGTGGCTCTTCCTCCTGTCCTCTTCCTCTTCTCCCTTCCAGGAAGCCCCAGCCCTAGGTGAATTGAGAATGCAAATGAGGCAGGAAGTGTGGTCGCAGGTAAAAGAAAGTCCAGCTACTCAAGTAGCAGAGGCTTTGTGCTGTCCTGGCAAATGGGCCTCAAAGTCAGTGAAAGCCTAGTGTTGTATTGTTACATCCAGATGTGGTGCTCCCCAAAGACCACTTAGGGAGCCCCGAGACCGATGTAAAAACAGAGCCTTTATTCGAGCTAGCTCGGGCTCCGTCCCACACACACTCACCAGCACAGCGGGAGGGTGGGGGAGAGAGCACAAGTTTCAGGAAAACAAAGGATTTATAAGGGGGTCTGGAAGTAGTGGGTGGGGTAACATGTGTGGCCCCTGTTGATTGGTCGAGGGAAGGGCCAGGGTTTGGTTGCACAGGGGGAAGGATGCAGTCAGCCTAACCTGGACTTGGGTCGTTTCCCCTGCATCCCCGTTGGCCGGTTTGAGTCAGCCTTGCACCGCCCTTTCAGTATATGCTGCTCACAAATTCAGTTGTTCTTTGTTAAACTGTAAAAAGCAATATTTTTAAAAATATGTACATTTACAATTCATAAGGCCTAATGATCATCTTCACAGATTTTTTCCCCTCAGTATCTCTTTCTCCAAGTATAAGGAGATGTGCAAGCTTTTAGGAATGTACGTAAATTTTCAGTTTCCTTTTTGAATTTGGTAGCATAAATACCAATTCCTCCCCCTCCTTCTTTTTTTCCCAGGTATCTGCCCTGATCTGTCTCTTTGTGTGTCCTCCTCTTTCTTCCTTCCTTCCTCACTTCCTCCTCCTCTTCCTCCTTCTCTCGCTCCCTCCCTCCCTTCCTCTCTCCTTCTCTCCCTCTCATATCCTCTACTAAACTTTATTCTCTTTTTTACATCATTTATCTACATTAATAGATTACCTAAAATTCTTCATTTCACTTTCTAATGAAACTTTAACATAATTTTCATAAGGTAATTTTGCACTAATCTTAGGCATATGAATTTTACCTAACAAATTTACTTAGTGGAGATATAAACTCAATGATTTGACAGATAGATATGTAGATTATACTAGTTGTTCTCTTCAATTTTTGCATATAGAAGCCCATGCTCAAAATTCTTCAGAATTTTGAAGATATTTGCCCAATATCTTCACTCCTGCACCATTGCAACAATGTCTGTATCAATCTCATTTCTTTATATGCAGATATGGACACTTTTTAAATTTTATTTTTATCTTTGGATCTTTGAACTTCTGTTTCATCTTTTTGAAAAATTCATCCTGGTCACTACTAACTGAGCTCTTGCAATCTGAGAGCTCATTCATTCTTCAGGTTTTACATATTTTCTTCTAACATTTAAAACAAGTATTGATTCCGTTAATTATTTTAAATTAAAAATTAAGCATTTTCTCAGTTATCTCCTTTTGGAATTCTGTTAGATGATTGCTGTATTTCTTGGATTGAACCTCTGTTTCTCTTATATGTTCTCACATATCCCAAGCTGTGTTTGTGTGTATGTTTGATCAGCCTTTTTGATATCCCTTCAACTTCATCTTTTATGTCGGTAATTTGCCATGGTTGTATGAATACAACCCTGTCTTTCATTTGTTTAAAAAGATTTAACAGTCATTTAGTTAGTTCATCATACGCTCTCCTTACCCTTGACTTCCTGGGACTGAGGGTCAAACCTGCAACCCAGCCATGTGCCCATGACCGGGACTCGAACCTTTGACCATTCGCTGTGCAGGCCATTGCTCTAGTCACTGAGCCAGGACTATTTTCATTGTTAACATGTGCCTTTTTTCTGGATCAGCATTCACCTTCGGCACATTTTCCTCCCGTGGAAGCTTTGTAGATTTTTAAAAGCTTCCTGTACCTTTATTCAGGCTGAGATTTTCCTCTATTCTTATCAAACCATTCTTGCTTGCTTTTTATCTCCCAGGAACATTCAAGAGTTCTCTTCTACTAATTGAAATGTTTAGTGGTTTCTACATCTACTCTTTGAAAAAGGTATCTCTTTTGACACTTTGAGTGATTTGCAGGGAGACCTGAAAGTGATATATATAATTCGCTATCTTGACCCAACTCTCCTATGCTAATTCTTCAGTAGGATTTGTTTCTTTCAAAAAATATTTTTCCTTATTATAAAAGTAATATTAATCTTTACTAGAAGCTTATAAAATACAGACAAGCAAGGTAAATAATGACTACTTCTATGGGTCCAAATAAAATTTTATTATTTCATTAAATATACAAGAAATTTTATTTTCAATGGAGTTCTGACCATAAAGAAATAGAATATTTAGCCCTTGTTTTGGTACAGCCATTATATACAAAATCACAAATACTAAATCAACCTTTGGACACATCATACAAGGTCTACAGTTTTATTCATCATGAACAGAATTCCATTGCCTAGATACATTTTTATAATATTCAGAAGATGTGAACCAAATATTTCTTTCAGTAATATTTAATTGAGAAAAAATAGCCAGTATAATTTATTTCTACTTTCATAATTGATAAACAACTGTTAAAGGTGATTTTGACTTATAATTGACCGTATAAATGTGGTCATACATTCTATTTTAAATAACGTGTATACATATACACATTTGATTGCATGTAACAGAAAACCCAAGAAAGCACGAGTTATACAAATATAGATTTGTTTTTCTCTCTTTAAAAAGCTAAAGGTAGATGATTCTTTTTCTAAGCATTGTTCCAGCTTCTTTCTACATTTCTATTTGTGTTTCATATGTGGCCTTCACCCTTTTGCTTACAAGTTGGTTTGGCCACACCATGTTAATGTTCCTGACAGTTCCTGGAACTTATACCAACTGCTTCTGTCCCTCTGACCTTGCTTTCCTGGAAATCTGATGTGCTAGAATTCCATTTACCACCTGTTGCCCAGAACTGTTACATGACCATCTTTAGTTGCAAGGAAGCCTGGGAAATCAAAATTTTTTTAGTTGGACAAAAATGCTCCTGAAAAAAAAATCAGAATTCTGTTAAGGAAGATAAGCACCTAGGTTAGGGGTGAGCAGTGACAGTATCTGGTTTCCACAGAGACCAGTGTCTGTCATCATCCTGGCAGGTACTGGCTGATCATGGCTACATGCAATGATCATTGCAAGGCCATCATATGTATGTATATCTCCACAAATATGTAGGAATATACACATATTATACAAAGCACATAACTAAATGCACAATGCCATTTGGGAGAATATGCCTGAATAAAATTTTTTTTCAATAGCCAGATGATTTTCATTGTATCTCAACTCCTCTTTTGGATGCGACCCTGCATGAGGAAGGGATATCAGCAATTCCCTCCAGAAGTGCTCTACTGGTAAGATAAGCAAGGGGAGGTAAGAGTAAGCAGTTTAGAAAACAGTAATTATTTCAATGCAATCAGGAACACTCGAGAAAAACGCTTGCTTGTAACAAGAAAAAGAAGACTCTTAAACTCAGGGATGAATAATTAACTAGTTAAGACCACAAATAACTATATGGCCTACCTGCACCTACAACATCAAAAACAGCCACAGCTGCAGCTACAGCCACAGCCATAGGCAAAATGGGGAGTAGATCATCAGCTAAAATTTTGTTCTCTTTGCTGAGCGCATAATGGAAAATCTTGCACTACCCTCCATGTAGCTTTCAATATTAATTGGTAATTCTCACCATAAGACATATTTTGACATTTCAGTTATTTTCTAAATGTAAATATTTGGGGTGGGGGTGGGAACAGCACAATAGCATCTTAAACGTATTGTACTAAGTGGGGGAAGGTGCAAGGTGCACTCTCTAGCACAGGAGGTAGACAGTACTCATTGTGTCACAGGGCGGGAGATATTTCATTAGAGCGCGCCTTGTTCGTTTCAGTAGAGTTTCAAACAGAGCTCGCCTGAGTTTATCACTGTCAGTAAAGCTATCTCAGTAGAAGGCTTTATTTTTGTGAGATGAAGCCTTGCCATGATCTGTACCACTTGGTATGAAGCTGGTCCTCTCATTGAAGTGGTGGGCCTTGAGCAGGAAAAGTAGGAGATCATAGGTTTACTGATATCTTTCTCCACTTGGGCCTAGGGCTGCAGAAAACTTGCAGTGGGAGACTTTCCTCTTACACTTCAATATGTTTTCTTCTCCCTAGCTCTGCTTTTCTCCCTTCCTAGCAGAAGAAGGGAGCTTCTTTACTCTTCTATGAATAACCCCTGTACCCTCTGATCTCATAAAGATGACAATAACGATGTTTAGTCTCTACACAATTTATTTTCATCTTCTGCATAGTTTGCGTGAGGCACTCACTCATGGTTCCTCCTGATCCCTTCAGAAATTCTGCCGTAGGGTTTGCATGTGGCCAGTTTGTGTTCTGGCTTCCCTTCTGTGACTGAGAGTAAGCCAAGGTCTGGAGGTGGAGTCTGGGCAATTGCCACTGTGAACAATCCTTTTTTGTAGACGTTGTCTCTAATTTTTTTCTTACTGGATTTCTCATAAGAGTGCTAACTCTTCCCAGTCAGAGGTTGTTCAGTTTTCTGTTGGGCTGGGAGAAGGTATCCGTGCAAGGAGTCCTAGATACCTCACTTCCTACCAGGAACTTGCCTCAGGGTTATTTGTTCTCTGCTTGCCCCGTTTTCCTTCACAGCAGCCACTGCCTCTCCCCTCTGCCAGAGGAGGAGCAGAGTAGACACTGACGTGTTTCCGAACAATGGGTTTCTATGAGTTTACCCCACCTAACTCTCCCTACATTTTGATTGCCTCCTCTGCACCTCATAGGTGAGGGAGGGATTCCTGCCCTGGTAATAGGTTAATAAGGTGGTTGAACACATGACACCTGACACTGTACAGCATCTTATTAGTCACCTATTCTCACAGCCTGGGGGAGGAGGACACCACACACCACCCACAGCCACACGTGGAGTGCACCTGGAGCAGAGTGAACAAGAAGGGCTGCAGGAGGAGGGCTTAGAAGTGAGGAGGGTGAGGTGCTGCCTGCTTCCCATGGGAGGATGTGATTGGCTTGTTTGTATAATTTCACAGCTGGCAAGAAACTGAAACCCACGACTCAGGAATAATGAGGAACTATGTCTGGTACCCTGGATAAGGATCTTTGGCTGGGATGCCTTAACTGGGGGAGCAGAAGGGGAGGAGAAGTTGTGGTTAGGCCACTAATGGCCTCCCCGAGTTTTCCAGTGGTCAAGGCAACACTTCACAATGGGCCTTGTGTTAGGCCTTAAGCCGCACTGACACCCCCACACCTAGCCATGGACTCTCATGAGTAGTCTGGATTTATTTTTTTTTCTCTTTCGTCACTTTTATTTTATCACTTTTATTTCAATTTCTTAAAGGTCGTATCCCCTTTTAAAGGTTAATTAAGGTGTAGTGTCAAACACATGAAGAAACTTCTCACTGAGATGGAAGAGAACATTTAAGTTTCACTCCAGCCACATCCCGAACTGCTCACAAGTTTATAGACTGAGAAAGCCAAGTACAGCTGACCCTTGAAGATATAAGTGAACCAAGCAGTTCAAACTCCTCTTGTAAAGGGTCAGTTGTTCTGGTCTTTCTCACAGGAGGAGGAGGAGAGCTAGCATCACAGAATGACTACAGAGAATAGTAAAAGAATTAGTTTGCATAATCACATATATTACAAAATGTTACATCTTCTTAGCAGATTGTACCTTTTTTTTTTTTTTCAAAATAAGAATTTATTGAATGATAATGCAGTTACAGATATTGCAGCAAGAATAACCAGAGAAAGCTAGTAAGAGCACAGAAGCACGGAGTTAATTTCTGTCCTAACAAGTGGTCTATCTTTGTAAATGATCCTGTGCACTTGAGAAGAATGTGTGTCCTGCTGCTTTGGGGTGAAATGTTCTATAAATGTCAATTAAATCCATCTGATCCAGTGTGTCCTTTAGGGTCACTGTTCCCTTGTTAAGTTTTTGTCTGGAAGATCTAGCCAGTAAAGCAGGGTGCTAGAGTCCCCTACTATGACTGTATTATTGTCCATCTCTCCGTTAAAGCCTTCTATATATATTTATGTATTTTATATATTTAGGTGCTCCTATAATGGGTGCATATATGTTTACCAGGGTTATATTCTCTTGTTGGATCTGTATCTTTAGTATTATGTAATGACCTTTGTTATCTCTTGTGATGACCTTCATTTTAAAGTCTATTTTGTCCGATATGAGTATTGCTATTCTGGCTTTTTTTTCTTTTCCATTTGCATGGAAAAAATTTTCCCATCTCTTCACTCTCATCCTATATGTGTCTTATGTTCTGAGGTAGGTCTCTTGTAGACAGCATATAGTTGGGTCATGTTTTTATATCCATTCAGCTACCCTATGCCTTTTGATAGGAGCATTTAATCCCATTTACATTCAGGTTTATTATTGATAGGTCTTTATTTATTGCCATTTTAATTCTGTACAACTATGTTTCTCTCTCTGTTTCTTCTTCGCATTCGAGCAGTCTCTTTAGCATTTCTTGTAAATGCTGGCTTGTTGGTGATGTACTCCTAATTTAGCCTTTGTGTGTGTGTGTGTGTGTGTGTCTAGGAAGCTCTTTATTTGACTGTCTATTTTGAATGATAACCTTGTAGGATATAGTAATCTTGGCTTCAGATCCTTGCTTTCCATTACCTTGAGTACTTCACGCCATTCCCTTCTGGCCTGTAGAGTTTCTGATGAGAAATCAGTTGTCAGCCTTATGGGAACTCCTTTGTATGTAACAGTTTGCTTTTCTCTTGCTGCCTTTAAGATTCTCTCATTGTCTTTAATTTTTGGCATTTTAATTATGATATGTCTGGGCATGGGCCTGTTTGGGTTCTTCTTGCTTGGGGTTCTCTGTGCCTCCTGAACTGTGTGACTTTTTCCTTTACCAGATTAGGGAAGTTTTCTGCCATTATTTCCTCAAACATGTTCTCTATCCCTTTCTCCCTTTCTGCCTCTTCTGGCCCACCTGCTGTTCGAATATTGTTACATTTCATATTGTCTCACAGCTCCCTTAAGCTGTCCTCCTGTTTTTTAATTGTCTTTTTCTTTTGGATTCTCAGATTGAGTGATTTTTTTTTTCCAACCCTATCTTCTAATTTACTGATTCTTTCCTCTACTTCCCCTAATCTGCTGTGTATTCCTTCCAATGTGTTCTTTATTTCTTTTATGTCATTCTTTATCTCAGACTATTCTTTTGTTACTATATCTTTTTTCATTCTGTTGAGCATCTTTACCATCATTACACTGAACTCTGTTTCAGATAAATTTTTTACCTCTGCTTCATTTATCTCTTCTGGAGAATTCTCTAGTTCTTTCATTTGAGGGTTGTTTCTTTGTCTCCTCATTTTGGCTGTCTTTGAGTTTGTGACTGTGTATTAGGTAGATCCTCTATGCCTCTCAATCTCTAGTGCAGGACAGTATTAAAGGCTGTTTCTGACTAATTAGGTTAGGCAAAGAGTCAAGCCTCCAGAGATGCCTCTGCTATGGCATTCCACTTGAATTGCCCCCACCCAGGCAATCATCCTTAGGTATGGCCAGAGTTTTTTCAACAGGGTAGGGCAGTTGCTTCTGCTTGGAGGCTAATTGTTATTTTTAGTCTCTTAAATGGCCTCAGGGCAAGATGTTTTCCAACAGGGTGGTCAACTTGCTTCCCCCAAAGCAAGGCAAATGTCTGTGTGTGAAAGATGTCCTCCCCTGCATGTGGGAATGACAGCACAGGAAACTGAGGGTGTCTACCTTCTGAGCTCTAACCCTTGAGCCCCCAATCCTGGCTTCTGCTCACACAGCTTCAGTCCACTCTGCCCTGCTCTTCAGAGCAGAAGGTGGGAGGCTCCACAGGGAATTTTGTGTTTTGGCCCTTTAAGAGGGTATCTGAATTTTCAGTTGTCACTCCCTGGCAGATAGCAACCCAGCTGTTTGTTATAGCCAAATGTTATGTGGGTACCTTTCTCAGTTGTGGTGCTCTCTGCTGGGGGGCCCCACTTGGGGATTAGATCCCAGAATTCTCAGTGGCAATCTCCCATAGCTGAGATATTTCTTTGGAACTTCAGTTGCTGTATCTATGTGGTCTCTACTATAGGTCTCGGGTATCAGGGTTCTCTCCTGTGAGTCTTCCGTTGATTATTCTGGAAGTTTTTCTGTATTTGGTTGTAATTCCAGTTTGTTCCTAAGAGCATGTCTGAGCAGAATTCACTTACTCTGCTGCCATTTCCTCCAGATCGCACCTTTTATTCTTTCAACATATCTGGCAAGAAATATCTCTGGATACTAAAATTTTTAAAGCTTAAATCCTAACTTGATGAGTATCAAAATGCTAGGCCTTAAATCAGTTTCTTTAAGATATTTGTAAATATTAATCTATTTGCTTTTACATATAATGTTACTGTTGAGAAATCTGATGCCTCTCTAAATCTTATTTCAGTGTTCATATACTGCTTTCATTTACATATATCTGGAAGTTTTTTAGATTTATCATTTTTGTTGGAGACCTGGACTGTCATCAGAATATGAAATAATTTTTTTTCATTCTTATCAGCACTCAGGTTTTTGTTTCTGAAAAATGTTCCTTTCAGTTCTGAACATTTTATTCCCATCATTTTTCTATTTTATTTTTCTCATTTTCTCTATTTTTCATTTCATTGCTTGCATTAAACTTATATCTCTGAAGATTTCTTTTACCTTTTACAGGTCTTTTTTCTATTTGTTTTGTTTGCTAACAACAAAGATTTTGTCTACATTATTTTTTAGATTCCTAATTTAATATTTGCCCTGAGTGGTTATAATTTAACTACTATTAATTTTTAAATTCAATTATTTGTTAATTCAAAAGAATTCTTCATTTTTTACTTATTTGCCCTTTATTATTATAGTTAATTTCTGATTTATGGATACAATAGCCTCTCAAATCCCTCTGAAATTTTTAAATCATTATAAGCTGCCTTCTCTTCTCTCCATTATCTTTTACTCCCAGAGTATTTACCACTATATGTCTTCAGGATATTAATTTTCTCTATGGCCAACTTTTTAATGTTGATTTTCTCCAATGACTGGTGGCTTTGGTGATTAGTTTATATTTAGTAATGAACTGGGTTGATTAATTAATGACTTAGGGTATGTTACTGCTATATGATTTCCTGTCATTGATAGCTATTTTCTCATTAACTCTTTTTTGAATAAGAGGGAAAACTTTGGGTCCTGGATAAGTCAATCAAGTATGCAAACTGTGCATGAATGGAAGTAAGCTTAACAGACAGCACGCATGCATTAGTACATACAGACACACCACACATACACACACACACACATATACACCTCTCTTTCCCACACACACAAACACACATCTCTAGTGCCAAAAGGAGAACAGAGAATGACTTCATTTTCTCTCCTAGACAAAGCTGATGTTTTCCTTTTATTTTACCATCCATGTCTTTTGTGGAGCTTCAGAGTGACCTGATTAAATGAAAGTCTTCTTTGGTTCCAGCACTGGACTTCTTACCAAGGCAGGTAGCTCACTTCATTCAGAGTGTCTTTCTTGAGTTCATACATAGCTGCTGCCTGCTGTTCAGTATAAAGGGGCTGTTGGTAGGTTAGCCTGGCCGCTCTGTTCAGAAAACACTTTACAGTAAGTTATCCTGGCCATTATCCTGGGGCCACTTACTGCCCTTTAAAATTTTCACTCTGAGCTTAGTTGTTTGTTTGTCTATTTGCTTTTTGTGGTTCTGTTCTTTCCTTGACAGCAAGGTTGTCTTATGCTGTTCTTAGTCTGAGAATCTCTGTACAGTTTTGTAATAAATTACTTACTTTTGCTTTCCACTCTCTCTAATTTTGAGTGATTAGGAGTGGTGGCCCTCAGTCCTCCATCCTCACCTAAGTGTTCTTGTAGTGCCCCCTTAGCATCGCTCCCACTTCAATGTAGGTATGTGTTTTTGTTATTAATGCAATACATATACTTTTGGAGAAAGAAAACAGAGAAGCAGTATGAAAAATAAGAGTTTCTAAGGTTTCATGTAAAAGTTCATGATTTTGTTAATATCCTTTATGTTTAATTTTGCAAAAATTGTCTTTAGTCAGGGAATAGAATATTTCCATCTTATTTTGGGGAATGCCATTGTATTGCACATGCTGTTAAAAATTTTAGAACATAAGCAAGAGACCTACAAAGCAGCCCATGACTGTCAGAATAGACTCCAACTACGCTTCTTGTTTAATGAAAACCAAAGCGTTTCTAGTGTTCTGTGACTGAGGCTGAAATATTTGTTTAGGCCATATGTGTTTGTGTGATAATCTAATGCATTTTCAATCTTATAAGTGAAAAAAACTGCCTATTCTTGCTATTCATTTATCAACCATTGCAGATATAGTCATGATGTCTGATATTAAAGCAGCATAATTTTATCACTAGCTTGCATGACTTATACATAAAATTAGAAATTCATTTGCCTTACAAAATAAGAAATCTGTAGTTTTGAAGTTTCTCAAGGATCTGCCCTTTATTTCATTCATTCCGGTCATAAATCGGTGTCTCCTTTCCATTTGAGAACCATTTTGCCTCTTCAGTTTTTGGACATTGTGTTATGTCTTCATTTTCCCCCCATTTTCTATGTCCCAACCCTCTAGAACATATATTAAATGGTTGTTACTTTACTTGAATTGGATTTCAATATCCCACAATTTTTTTTATCATGTTAGTGCATTTGCTTTGTGTTCCAAATTTCTTCTTTATGTTCAAATTAGTAATGTTTTTCTTGGTTTGTTATTATTTTTAGCTGGTCTCAAACTTCTTATAAATTTTAGCAAGATTATTCTTATTTTTCAAAAACAACTTTTTTCTTTCTGATGTACTCATTAATATAGGTAAGCATAGGTTCTTAACTCATAGCAGTGATCCATAAATCACTGTGAAGATAAAAATTCAGTTATTGTAAGGAATCACATTATTCTGATGTGTTCTTTTTATTGCAGTATAATTCACAAACAATAACTATATACACTTTAGCTATATAATTAAGTTGTTTAACAAATGTTTGCACACAAGCTACCACAATCAGCCAAAATATTGAACATTTCTGTCACTCCAGAAATGTCCCCCAGACCCTTTCCAGTCTTTTGTCCCCCCACTTCTGTAGAGGCGAGCCCAGTTGTAATTTCTGATACCTTAAGTCGGTCTCACCTTTCATATAAATGATATTATACATATAATAGGCACTTTTGCATCTGGCTTCTTTTACTCAAAATAATTTTTAGATTCTTCCATTTGTTGCTTGTATTAGAAGTTTGGTATTATTATTACTAATAATACTTCATTGCATAAATATACTACCTATTGATGGACATTTGGGTTGTTTCCAGGTTTGAGCTATTATGAGTAATACTTCTATGAATATTCACATAATATGAAAATTTGTATATTCTCATTTCTCTTGGGTAAACGTGCAACATAATTCATATTTTTGGCGAACACAGATATCCACAGCCCCATCACTCATAGCTCTTAAAATCAACAAGGACCAATTTCGTAAATAAAAAATAACTCAATTCTATTGCTTTTTTAAAAAACAACAAATACTAGGTGGGTTTTTTTTATGTGTATGCTAAGTGGAGGATGTTCTCAACTAAACTTTGATCCTTGTGGCTGAGCTCATAAAGAATAGTAACAGACTGCCACGTAAATACTTTTTTCAGCTTCAGCTAGATATAAATATTTAGTTTTCTCCAGTAATTTTCCAAATGTAAATCTCTGTGTAGAGAACATGTTAGGTTTTGGAATGCGAGGCAGTAAGTGGTGCAAACAGTGAAATGTCTGCCTGCGTGTGGCTACCATCTGGTCAGGGATGTGCACAGGTCTCCTCAAGTGGCATCACGTAACCTCAGGTTTTAGGATTTGCCTCCAGTTCGGGCAGAACTTCTAATCAAGACTATGGGTCCTGGTTGTTTTCTCCTGTTCAGCTCCCTGTTCCTCCCCCATAGCCCTGTGTATCGGAATCCTGTCACAGCAAGAGGGTGAGATGATCCACCAAACACATCATCCATGAAAACTTAGGGTGGAAAGGGTCCTCCCTTTCAGGTGGAATTACAGCTCTCTAGGCCCCTACCTCTCTCTGCAGAGTTACTGGTTTATGGTTGATTAGTGTAGGAAGGGAGAGGGAGAGAGAGAGAGAAATAATGAGAGAGAGTCTCTGATCAGCTGCCTCCTGCATGCCCCCTCTACTGGGGATCAAGCAACCTGGGCATGTGCCCTGACCAGGAATCGAACTGGTGACCTCCTGGTTCATAGGTCAACATTCAACCACTGAGCCATGCCAGCCCGGCCCGTTTTCTTTCTTTTTTTTTTCTTTTTTCCATTTTCTTACAAATTTTTATCAGTTGATATCCTACAGAATTCTTTACTGGTTTAAAATGCTGTTAAATATCTGTTCCTTTAAAAAATATGTTTTCACCCTGGCCAGTGTGGCTTAGTTGGTTGGAGCATCATCCCATGTACCAAACGGCACAGATTAGATTCTCTGTCGGGGCACAGATTGCAGGTTCTACCCATGGTCAGAGTATGTGAGAGAGGCAACCAATTGATGTTTCTCTCTCGCATCAATCTTTCCCTCTCCCTCTCCCTTCTTTCTAAAATCAATGGAAACATGTCCTTGGGTAAGGATTTAAGCATAGGTATATAGTTTTCTATCATTTCTAGTGATTTGACGCTGGAGGGGATGTAGTAATTGTCAAGTCACCATCTTGACTTGAATTTCTTTTATTTTTGTGCTTTCTGTGTGTGTTTTTTTTAAACTGTCTTGTTCATTTTGTAAAATAATGCATACCTTCTATAGAAAATTTAGAAAATACAGTCAAGCAAGATGACTAAGTTTTTTGAAAAGACAACACTATATGTTTTCATAAGTATAAATTATATCCAACTTTGTAATAGGAAAGAATATTCAGGTCTTAAATTTCAGCGAAAACATTGTACACTGAAGCAAAAATTTATTTGTCCCAGCTTTATAAATTAAAAACAACTTGATACTATTGCTACTGAATTTTGATCTCTGAAAAAGGTTGTCTTAGAGTCTATTAAAAAAATGAGATGAGTTAAGTTTGTGTTTGGCTGCATGTAATAGAAAATGGAGAGTTGTTTTGCCTCAGACAGAGGGACATGGGCCAAGTGTGACAAAGAAGCTACATGATGCCCTTAGCACGGACCAACCTCAGGTGACCTTCTAGCATTCTTCCCTGTGGCCATTGTCCTTACTCAGACAAGATGCTTGGCAGCTCCAGGCTTTCATCCACGTGCTGTCCTGAGCATTCACAGGCTGACCTTGCTCTCTTGTTCAGGAAAGCCGTAGCTTTTCTGGAAGCACTCTCGGTAAATTACGCTTTCGCCTCATTGGCCACCCTGGTCACATGATCACTCTTAGCTGCAAAAGAACCTGGTGAACAAGTTCTGTAGTTTAATATTCAAATCCCTGGAACAAAGCCAAGATATTGCTAAGGAAAATAGAGCTTGTGGTAGGCAGTAGAAGCGTTTGCCACAGAGGCCAGTGTCAGAGGGTGTTTAGGTGGCTACAATAATGAACCCTGAGCAGCTGGATGCAATTATTTGGGCTTAGGCAGTTGTAACTTCATCGATGGCCACACATATCGAACTGTGTACATAGTGGAATGCACAAACACATTAGAAAGTATTTGCCCGAATAAGAATGCACTTTCATTTCTCCATCTAGCCAGATGCTGCTTCTCTCAACAGTACTACCTTGTCAGATGGGTCCCAGGATGAAGAAGGGAAGTTTGCACTTCCCAGGAGTGGCTCTGTGGTAAGTCATCGCATGCCAAGACAATTGCATGTCAGGGCAAGATTGCCAGTTCAAGGCAGAAAGAAGCAGTTTCTTCAAAATAGATAAGGAAAACTGTAAATAAGTTTGCAAAAACCACAGCTGCCAATAGATCCAGGAACCTTGAAATAATTAGGAGGAAGGAAACTCAAAACTGAGGAGTGAATATATTTCAGTTTAAAAGAGGACTTCATAAATTAATTCCACTGCAGCCAGAAACCAAAGGGTGTTCTTTACATCTGTCAAGCATGGAGGAATTTTATTAACTTTAGTCCTTTTAGCTGAATTCACACACATGATCTAGCTTAATTCTGCCATCTTAATGCAGAAGTCCCTTCAACTGCAGAATAAGGTACAACTCCTTATCCTTATTGAAGTTTTTCCACTATCGCCTACCTTTCCAGCCTTGGCAGGGCTCACCCATGCAAACCCTCCACTTCATACACACTCACTCACTTGGCCTTGAGGAACAGAACCTGTACTTTTCTTTGTTAAAACTCTCATCATTCTCCCTCTCCCCTTTCACTGGTGTCTCTGTAAATGCTCTGGTCGGGGGTGATACAACGGACCAGAAGAAGTGGGAGCTCCTATAGAGGAGGCAGTGGTTCTCTGATGGCAAGTTGATGGACAGAAAACAGCACTTCAGACAGACGGAAGGGGGCACATTCAGATGTCCCTGGAGGACAACAGTTTCTCCCCTGTTGACCATTTTGAGATACCGGATGGTTGACATTCACATGCATGACACACTCCCATCCCGTTGTTCAGGGAGATAATTGTATTATCCCCATGAAAATTAGCTTTTCTGTTGTGTTTTTAGATCTTCGGTTATGGGATTGTTTTGTGTTGCTATATAGTGATCACATAAGAAACATAAAATAATGTGAGTGACTTTAGTCTAATGAGTAAGTTGTTAGTGACACTACAGGTGTTGACATAGCTAGACTAAGAATGACCCATACTGTCTGAACAACTGGCTATAAATTCAGCCCTTTCTTTCCCGTTTAAGACCATGTTGGAATGCAAATGAGTATGTCTCATAAAATGAACTCCAGTCTGTCGTACTTATTAAAACAAAGTAAGCCATTCACAAACTCTGGTAAGTACTAGAAGTAAGTAGTTGCGTATACCATGCTTTAATACAGTTGTGCTGTACCCCTGTGACTGGGAGTCCTGCTTTAGGTTCTTGCCCACCATCCTCTATTCTCTGCCTCAGCTGGTGATACCCAGGTGCCCAAGATCTAAATGTTAGTCTCAACATCATCTATCCTCTCCCCCTCTACATGCCCATCACCGCGACCTGTGGATTTTATCAGTTTAAGTAGTTCTAGAGTATTTCTATTCCCCTCTTTTCCTACAACTACTTACTTCCTTAGTACAGACACTTATCATTATCTTTCTGTATTGCTGAATAGCTCCTTAAGTTATCTCTGGGATGTTTGTTTATACACCCCAAATTCATCTTTCCAACAACTGCAAGTCTTCCTTAAAGCCCACCATCCTTCACCCCGACCTTCTAGTTAATATGAAAGCTCCTGACATAGTCTGACCCCTCATCTGCCTCCCTCGCTGATTCTGCCACCCCAGACGTTTTGTCTGAGCCCCAAGGAAGAACTGCCACTGCTTCCAGGTGCATGCCAAGCAGAAATTGAAGTGGGATGTTTGCACAATTGAGTTGCTAAGAAAGTTGGTTGGAAAGGCCTTGTTTCTGAGGCTTTTCCATGGCAGTTCCATGACCACAATTTTACCTGTAATAGGACTGATGCTAGTCATGTTTTTTCATTTCTTTATTCTTTTCTGCTAGCTTCTCCATATCATCGGTTGCTTCATTCATTCATTCATTCATTCATTCATACATTCATTCACTATTTTAAAAATCCTCACTGAGTACATATTTTCTGCAAATAGGATTCTTGAAAATTTGAGAGTGTAAAAGAAATAAATGATCTTTTATTGGTATCATAGAACTTTCTGGGGCAGATTACTTAGATTTTGGGTTTATTTTCATTTTGTTTTCTGAAAACTGATTTGATGTTGAGAATGACATAAATAAAAGTTTCAGAGAAAAAAACCTCTTTGGCACCAGTCTCCAATGTGACTGACTGACTTTGGTTTGTTACTCAAAATATCTTTACTAAGAAATGTCCAACAATTGGTGATTTGCTAGAGTAGCCCGCAGAGGCCAACTTAACTCTTAATGCACCTGTATTGAAAATCATTCTAGAACATCTTACCAAGAGGTAAACACATTTTGCTCCCCCT
Organism: Murina feae; assembly: GCA_004026665.1. NCBI lineage: Eukaryota > Metazoa > Chordata > Mammalia > Chiroptera > Vespertilionidae > Murina > Murina feae. The sequence goes on along the minus strand of PVJC01008116.1, from coordinate 7,570 downwards.
GCTTTTTGGTTCTGGGAGCTACAGGCACTCTAGTTTGGTTCCCCAGTCTTTTTAGATGGTGGGATTTCCAGTAATTCAGTGAAGTGATGGCACGAGCTACAGGGGTCCTGGCATATAAACCTCCCCTGCCTAGATAAATTCCCAGGAACATTTTACTGTCATCTATGAGACTGACTCCTGCTAATTTGCCACACTGAAGTTTATGGTATGGAATGCTATAAAGTAGGTAACCTAACTTTATCTTTTCCAAAGGGATAGATAACCTTGGCTTGACCAATATTTTTTTTAATGTCTCATTTTTTCTACACATGTGAAATGAACCTTTTTGATACATGAAGTATCTATAAATACAGGGTTTATTTTGATTACTATGACTTTATACTTTGTGTGTGTGTTTTAGTCTAAGTTTAATCTCATTATTCTGCATCAAAATTTTCTTTGCTCTTCTTAGAAATGTTTCTTTTTAGATGAACTTAGAATAAGACTATTACTCCCCATTAAAAAAGAAATCTTGTTAGGACTTGACTGAGAATTTTATTGAATTTAAAGATTAATGTCAGGGAAAGAATTCACATCTTAAAATATTGTTTCTTATTGAGAAACAATGATTGTGTCTTTCCATTTATTTATATCATCTGTCCTTCAAAAAAACTTGATAATTTTCTATCTTACATTTTTTTCCTTACACATCTTTTCACTGTTCAATTACTGGGAACTTAATAGTTTTCTTTCATATTTTAAATGGTAGGGTTTCTATGGTATCTTCTAGTTTGTTTTTGCAGATATATAAGGAAATTAATTATTTTGTTCTCTTACAAAAGTATCTCGTATAGCTTCCTTTCTGAAATTTTTTTACTTATAAGAAATTTTCATTTGATTTTATAATTTGCACAGATATAATCTGAAATACTGAAAATTTTATTTACCCAATTTATTTTTTCTTTTCCTTGTCTGACTGACTGACCACAGTCACTTATAACATTGAATAATAATTATGGAGATCTTTAGGTAAGTTTTTATTTTCTCATGATATCCTACTAAGTTTCATCAACTAGAATACTTATTCTAGGTTTCTTGCTTTTTATTAGGAATGGAGGTTGAATTATATAAAATGATTATTCATCATCTGTTTAAAATGAATATATTATTTTTCTTATTTAAGCAATTACTTCAGGAAATTACAGTGGTAGGTTTTTCTAATGTTGAACTGTAATTTTGTTGCTTAAATAAATCCGACTTATGTGTCATATTATTCTTTTATTATGCTACAAAATATGATTTGCTACTACTTTAGCATTTTTAACCACTAGTCTAATATATGGGGTTAGTGTGTGTGTGTGTGTGTGTGTGTGTGTGTGATTTTTTTGTTATTGTTACCAGAACTATGCTAATCTTGATACAAATAGGTTGTGAGCTTCTAATGCTTTTCAATATTTGGTAGTTATCACTCTATTTTATAGTGAAAGAATTAATATGTTAATGTATTAATAGTAGCTAACTCTTACATAGTGCTATCTACCAGATATTATTTCATGTAATTTTATATAGCATAAGTCTTTTACAATTTATAATACCTCTTTGAAATATCTTCTGCTAACATCTTCATCTTACAGATTAGGAGACTAAGCAATAGGGAGTTCTACTAACTTGCTTGAAGTCATACAGTAAGTGATAAAGCCAGAATTAAAATTCAAGCAGTCTGGCTCTAGCATCACTTTTAATAACACCAGCTATGTCATGATTAGAGTTTATGAACAAAATGTGTGACCAAGTGCATCAAAAATAACAAATGTTGCTCAATGGTTATTATTGGTCCAATGTACCAAAGGGTCTCAAGTTCAGTTCCTGGTCAAGGGCACATACCTGGGTTGCAGGCTTAATCCTCAGCCTGGTCAGAGCGCATGTGGGAGGCAACCAATTGATGTGTCTCTGTCACATTGATTCTCTCTCTCTCTCACTATTTCTTTCTCTCTCTCTCTCAGCCTCCCTCCTTCCTCACCTCCCTTCCTCCCTTCCTTCTGCTCTCTCTATAAGTCAATGGAAAAATATCCTCTGGTGAGGATTCATAACAACAACGAAAAGAGAATAACAAATACTGTGTCCTGGCCAGTGTGGCTCAGTTGGTTGGAGCACCGTCCCATACACCAAAAGGTGACTGCTTTCAATTCCCAGTCAGGGCACATAGGTTACGGATTCAGTATCCTGTTGTCAGGTGTGTATGGGAGGCAACTGATCAGTGTTTGTCTATCATATCAATGTTTCTCTTTCTCCTTTCCTCTCTCTAAAATCAATTTTAAAAATACTCGATTTGTCAAACTCTGTGACATCAAGAATGTAATATCTGTTAGGGAAGATATGAGCAATAAATATTTAAGAGCTAAGAAGATGCACTTATTGTAACCTTGACCTAGTTCTCTTTTGAGTAACTGTGTAGGCTGTACAGGTCTGAACTGAATGAAGAAACAAAGGAAATTAGATGCAGGCTCAAGAATTTCTTTTAATTCTCTTACACTACAGAACATAAATCAGATTGGAATGTAGGGTAGATTGTATTGATGGTAAATGTTTTGTGTTCATCTTCCTTGTTTCCCAGTCTATCCTCGAGACTATTCCAGATATACCAGTTCATTCCAATGGATCTGCCAGCCCTGGACAGTCAGCTCAGAACTCCTCGAGTGGTGAGTGACACAGCTTCCTGCTGAACTTAAGCTGTGTCTTCTCAGTTTTGTGCTGGTGCTCCATAAAGTTAGCAGTGAATTTCTTAAAGGGAAATGTAGGTGTTATTCTCCCCATATTGATTCTGTCACTCCAGCAAGCACTCCTTCCACCTCCAAACACTGTGTTCAGTCCCACCAGACAAAATTAATACAGCCAAACTGGGAGCAGACTCTTTCCTCCTTTGCTACCCCATATCATTTAGAAGCCACTGGCTTGGGTCATGTCTTTGTTTGGGGGCCTCTTTCACAAGTAATCTGGATCTCTTAACACTTGCAAACAAGCCGGAAGTAGGCCACTCTCATTATGCTTCCCCAATAGTAGCAACATTAGGTCTAGATGGACTTAATTTTAATATCATAGTAGATATATGCCATGTGTGGACTTCCTCTAGTTATCCTCAAGGCCTTCCATGAGACAAACATGCAAAATTGAAAACATCACATTAAATAGAAAATTTGTTTAGATGGTGATTGTAGACATTTATTCATATGGAAGTCTGAGGATACTGTTACTGGGTCTGACACCTTTCCCTGAACGTAAACATTCTAACATGCTGATGGATTAACTTGTAAATAGTTTATGCTTATTTTAAAGTAAGTGGCATTGATTGATTAAGTGGCATATTAAATATTCTATATCATTTTCATGCTGATGGATTAACTTGTAAATAGTTGGTGCTTATTTTAAAGTAAGTGGCATTGATTCATTAAGTGGCATATTAAACATTCTATATCATTTTTTTCTTAGATGATGATTATCGGGTAAAGAACATTCTGCCTGAAGCTGAAGAGCTGTCCTTTGAAGTATCCTACTCAGAAATGGTTACAGAGGCTCCGAAAAGAAATAAATGTAAGAAGTCAGATTTTAAGAAAGAAGACTATGTTTTTACTGTAAGTAAAAGCTTTTATCATTATTCCACTAGCTGCCTGTGACTTCTACATGGCATAAACTAGAATTTTTTAAAACTTCAGTGAGTGTGCCTAGAGATAGGGAGAGGCCATGCCTCAGCTTTGCGTAAACCCAGGGAGTTATTTGCTGTGCAGAGAAACCTGCCTGGCTGTTGCTGGCAGCCCTGGGTTGAGGAAGAGATGCGAGGGTGTGTGTGCTCGAATATTGTTGTAGAGATGAAATAGGGTTTCCACCTGGCTGTGTGCTTTCATGCGCTTTGTGTCCTTACTTAAAGATTAATGCAGATTTTAACAGTATACCTACTTGTGCCTTTAGAAGCACATATCACATGGGAACACTGCAGAAAGTCATAGTCATAACAACAAGAAATGAAAGCTTATAGGACAGACACTAACAATTAATCAAAAAACAAAGTCAAGAATTTATAGTTTTATCTAAGGATGAACAAGAAGTGCTCCATACTTCACTATCCTGAAAGCCTCGTTGTATCTAGGATATTATATCCTGATAGCCCAATACAGGAACTATGTTACATTGATCTGCTTGCTATTCAATAGATGCATTTGAGAAGAGTTTATGATGTGGAACCCTGAATTTCTATGCTGACCAGGGCAGGCAGCACCGTGACCAGGGCTCAGGTAGTTTCAGGTCTAAAGGAATGAGTCATCTAGAAACAGGCGGTCGGCCCAAAGAGGCCTGGATCTTTCCCAGACAAACATCCCATGATCGAGAGGAAGAAGCGAGCAGGGCAAGAACTGTAAGGCTCGCTGAGTGCCTTCTATGAGCTTGACGCTGCACTGGGTATTCAGCTGTAATCGTTCCTGTGATTTGATCCATTTTTCAGCTGAGGAAACTGAGGCCCAAAGAAGCCAAGTAGCCCATCTCTAGTAGATTGCAGAAACAGGATTTGAACCTGTGTGTTAAACTCCCCAAACCCTCTTGGTCTCTAAGCAGCCTCTATGGTGAAGGGCACAGGGGCATTCTAGGGAGGGAGTCCAGTGGGACTCTGGTTTCGTGGGGAGTCCCTCAGAGTCTTTAGAGAGAGCTGCCTGAGGGAGGACACTTGCCCCCAGTCCCCTCATCCAAGTGTGTGTCTCCTCCTGAAGTTTTGTACACCCAGGGTACAGGAGAGCCTCCCTCTCCCATGAGGAACTTTGCATAGGTTTTAACATGCAATAATTGCTCAATAAATTATTGTGGTTCTTATCTATATTGTTGTTGTTATGTGTTGTTATATGGGACCTTGGTCTCAGAAAGAAGATAAAATAACTAAATGTTTAATAGCACAAGCTATGCCCCCAAACGCATCCTACATTTTGTTGTTTAACTTATAAATATTTGGAGTTCCAATGAATATTTGTTGATTAATTGATTGAATGAATGAATGAATTGGATGGATTTTAAACCCCAAGGAAGCTCTAATTTAAGGAATCCCTATAAAGACTGTGTACCTAAAGCTTTGTAATTTAAATAACTGTGGTATTTTTCTACTTTAGCTTTTTCCCCCAATACTAGGTTTTCTGAGAGAAAAGTATTTTTATATATACTATATATATATATATATATATATATATATATATATACTTATATACTTATATAATTATATGTTGATTACATATTTATTATTTAATACTTATATTTTATTATTTATATATAATATTTATAGCAATACTTATATATTAATAAGAACAGCCTTTTGCTTTTTAAAGGTCTCAGTCTTTACAATATTTCTGGATTGTTGAAAGGTTTTTTGTTGTTTTAGTATATTTTTCTTTCTAGTATGGAAATAGAATATAACAATATTATTGTCTTCAAAGTGATAGTAGGATTATATGGCACTTTCTTTGCATTTTTCTCTTTTAAGACTATTTGGAACCACCTAAATTTTATGTTGAAGGCAAAATAACTACTCTTTCAGCAGTATGTGTGATCAGTTTCAATTTGGAAATTACAGTATTTTAAACTATGCAGAAACGAACAGATGATGCCTGATTTAGGCACTGATAGTTTAAAATAAAACATATATTGAAAGCTCTCTGGGGAGTGCCTAGATGATGTGACTGTATGCCTATCTCACACGTGCCCATGATGTGTACATTTCATGCAATGACTGGAATGTTTGTGTTGACCATCTAGGAGGGTCTTTAGAAGAAAGCAGTTTTTACGGTTGGGATGATGATGTTGTAGTATTTTCAGTCCACTCTTTTGCTTCACATTTAGCATAGTAGTAACCTGCAGATGTTCTGAAAATTAGATTCATAATCTTTTTATAATGCAGCATGTTCCTCGGATACACACACACACACACACACACACACTAGAGGCTCAGTGCACAAAAATTTGTGCACTTGGAGGGCGGTCCCTCAGTCCAGCCTGTGCCCTCTCGCAGTCTGGGACCCCTCAGGGGATGTCCACCTGCTGGCATGCCTGGCCAGCCCGGGTGAGGGGCTGATGGCTGTTTTCAGGCTTGCCAAGCCCCCCAGTGGGGATCCTCACCCCATGGGGATGTGGCCAGCCTGGGTGAGGGTCTGAGGGCCATTTTCAGGCTGCCCATAGCCCCTTCAGGGTTCGGGTCCCTACTGGGGTGCCTGGCTGGAAGCAGGTATCTAGGATTTATTTAACTTCTATAATTGAAACTTTGTTGCCCTGGTCCCACCCCTTGCCTCCCCTCAAAGCCTGGGTTGCCCCTGACAATGCAAGGTCCTCACCCAGCAGGTATCTGGGGTTTGTTTATCTTTTATAATTGAAACTTTGTAGCCTTGAGTAGGGCTCAGGGCCCACAGGGCCCTGGCTTCCTCCATTGCCCAGGGCAACTCCAGCTCCCTAGCTGCTGATATCTTAGCTGAGTTAATTTGCATATTTGCTCCTGATTGGTTGGTGGGTGTGGCTTGTGGGCATGGTGTGTGGGTATAACAGAGTGAGGGTCAATTTGCATATTGCTCTTTTATTAGATTAGATTGCAAATATCATATATATATTTAGAATGTCCAGGTAGCATTTGAGTGAAAGCATAGTAATTTTTCTTTGCAATAAAAAATAAATATCCTTAATATATATTTTAGAAATTTATTGTTCAGAAAACCAGATTTGGCTTAACTGAAGCAGGAGATCTGTCTGCTGAAGACATGAAGAAAATCCGCCACCTCTCTCTGATTGAATTGACAGCCTTTTTTGATGCCTTTGGCATTCCACTGAAGAGAAACAAAACAGAGAAAGTAAAAGGAAGAGGTAATTAAGAGGACTGGTTTCTTCTGATTTTAACGCTTTGACACTTTGGAATAAAATGCTGTTTTCTGATTCTTTTTTTCTTTCTCAACTGTTTTCCAATGAAGACAATGGGATTTTTGGAGTTCCACTTACAGTCCTGCTGGAGAGTGACCGAAAGAAGGACCCTGCGGTGAAAGTGCCCCTTGTATTACAGAAAGTGAGTAGAACATGAATGAACGGGGATTAATAGAGCCTCGTGCCTGCAGTTTACTGTTTGCAAACCTGCTGATGGGTTTCCCTTTGGAGTGAAGGACACTAAAGCTAAGCCCTGTTAGGTCTCAGGCCCGGGCCATGTTCAGCTTCCTCCCATGAAACCCCTGCCATCCCACAAGCACTTGGACCAGTTTGCCTTGCGGTGAACTTCTGGAGCCTGTTGACCATAAAGCATCAGGTGGTGGATACAGATGTTCTGTCACACGCTGCCGTTGGTTATATCTGGCTTATCCAACATTTAAAAAATATTATTTGTGTATATGTTTGTGTTTGAGTGTATTTGATTATCCTGTCTGAGATAAAGTATGACAATTATCAGCAATCTATTTACTGATCATATAAGTATTTGCTGAACTGTATCATAGGTTGGGCATTTCAAAATGTGTATTTGTAATCATTTAGATGAATTTTCCAAACAAAGCTTAATAAAATCTAAAAATCAGCTTGTTATGATAGTTTTTTA
>PVJC01008115.1:0-49379 GCA_004026665.1 Murina feae | reverse complement strand
CTCCTCTGTGTCATAAACCAGTCCTGATTTAAAAGCCGGCAGTATCTAGGTTGTGTTTTTTTTTTTTTTTTTTTAATCCTTTTTACAGTTCAGGGTAGAGTCTGGGTGTGGCTGTATTAGTTGCCTGGATACTGGAGGGAGGGTTTATCTCCTCAGGGCACAATGGCTGCCTAGGCCCCAGGCTCTGGCATGAGTCAGCACCAAACTGCATGAGTCAGCACCAACTCGCTGCCACCTTTCCTGGACCCCCCTCTCTCTCCAGATGCCACAACCCAACACCCTCCCCCACACTCCAGCCACAGGTAAATATCTGTATCCACAATGCCTTATGCGTGGGGCTCAGTGCAGTTAGACTCCGACCACAGAGGCGGGAGGGGCTGCGGCCGTGCGTGTGCCTCTCCTGCTGGCACGCTTCAGTCTTTACTGTGGACCCAGATGTAAAATTCACCTCGAGGGGGCACCTTCTCTCCTGCCCGCACACGCCCAGCCCTATCCTGATTGTGAAGCCGGATCGAGAATCCTCTGCTGACCAGCAGTTCCATGGACCCTCTTTCCGCTGCGCCGCCGGTCTCGGGAGGCGCGGCTGGGTGCCGGCGCCAGTGCCGTGAGGAGCCTTTCCAATCCTCAGGGCTAAGGTCTGGTAAAATATCTTTCCCAAAGCCTTGAATTTACCTCTGTCAGCAGTCTTCTGTCTTCTCCAGCTGCAGGCTGTCTCCCAGCGCGATCTCCACTGCCATTTCGGTCTGGAAGCTACTCGTTTCAGCTGCTTTCCCTATCTGCTCTGGGACAAGGCACTGTATACGTCTGCCTAAACCGCCGCCATTTTTAATCCTCCATATTACTCTTTTATTAGATTATATTTTAGTAGCCACTTCATTTTATTATATTTTATATATATTTTTATAAATTTACTAAGCTTCCCCCCTCTTTTCCTATCATAAGAAGAGTAATAACACTCCACTTTAGAATTTCTTCTCCCTCTAATTTTTATTTTTCTTGTATTTTCTCCTTATTTCTTAGTCTATTGAAATGTTCATATCTCTAAGTCTTAAACAAAGAAATGTATGACAAACCCTTATCTCTTATAGATACATTGTTATGGCATCTCTTCATTTTCACTTCTAAACAACTTGGGAGGATATTGAAGACTTCCTTTCTCCCAGACAGTTCACACTCTGGCTGTCTTGTCTCTTCCTGACTTCCTCAGTTGTTACCATAGATTCCTATAATGGCTTTTGAAAATCAGGTAATATGATTCTATGTATATTTGCCCAAAACTCTCCTGCCTAATTGAAGATTACTACTAAACTTGCTCTTGCAAAGCACACTTAAATTAATCAAGGTGTTTTTGTTTTTTCAAACTTCATTCTCATTATTTCTTATAATGTTTGTCAGTTGCCTGTTCGGCACTTTTCAACTCTTAAATATCCTATTGTCTTTGATTTCCATGACCCCTTCTTGTGTTTTTATTCATCTACATATTTAATATTTATTTCCTTCTACTCTCACTCCTTTTACCTTACCTGCACATGGAAATGTGGATATTCACCAAGAGAATGTCCATGGTCTCCTTCTTGTATTTCTCATCATTCTCTTGATGATCTCATCTACTTGTATTCCATCAATTACTATCATATACATAAAGCACTCAACTTGATGGCAACAATGTTCCCTTCAACTTTTTGGATATTTCACATGAAGTTTCTGAAACTGCTATGTCCAAAATAGTAGCCCCCAGCTACATGCAGTTTTTGAATATTTAAAATGTTCCTAATATGAATTGAGATGAGTAATAATTTATAATACACATTGGTTTTAAAGACATAGTATAAAGTCCAATGTCAAATACCCAATAATTTGTATTGTATTGATCATATGTTGAAATAACAGTATTTTGGATACACTGGATTATATAAATTACTAGAGTGCATGAATTTGTGCACGGGTTGGGTTTGGCCAGCTCACCCCCAATTGGGGTGGGGGTCTAATTGGGGGTGGGGCCAGCTGGTGGTAGTTATTAGTGTCAAAGATCTTTGTAGGGTATATACACATTTGCTGTTGGCTTTAGGAGGAGATGAAACTTCAAAGGTGCTTTAGTGTCAGGGACACTTACAGCTTCCATTTCTAAGCCTCTCCCTAGACAGGTAACAGGGTTTAGTTCTCTGGTGACAAACCCTCTAAACAGAGGCTGTGGTGTGATTTGGCTGCCCTCTTTGGTAGTAGGCAGTGGCAAGAGAATGCAGGAAGATGGTTGTTGTGCACCTCTCCTGGACACCTGACTAACAGTTCATACTGTGAGAAATTTTCCTCTTGATCACTTATCATTCAGGTTCCTGGTCTATGAAGGCTAGAGAGCATTTACTTAGAATCACTGAAGGTCACACTTCAGTGATCATGGTGGGGAAGGGGTGATTGGGGGCAGGGTCAGCAGGGGGAAGGGGCCTTGGGTGGTTGGCTGAACAGCCTTGCCCCTGATTGGGCTGGTTGGCAACCACAGTGTGCATCATAACCTCTGGTCATTCTTGTTGTTTCACCGTTTGGCCACTTGGCTTTTATATATATAGATGTTATAAAATTGATTTTATTTACTTCTTTGTACTTAAAATGTGTGTATTGGAATATTTCAAATTAATATGAGATCACCACCTATAAGTAAACTTTATTGAACATAATATTTCTCTAAAAATTATAATTCTTTCTTATTGATTAATGAGTAAAGTTCAAACCCTTTTATCATTGTTTAAAACTACCATCTTTTCTCAAGATAATATCATTTCTTTCCATTTGCTTTGCATTATCCCTCTTCTTCACAGGTTTTCAAATATGCTACAGCTGTCTACCCTTTCCCATTTATTAAAACCAACCTAGTATTTGAGTTCTATTTTAAATATTATTTTCCTCTTTAATTTTGTCATCATGATCTCTCCCAAATCTGAATGTCAACAGTACTTTATCTTTTATGGTACTTCCCATTTTTAACTGTTTTAAGTTTTCTCATCCATTATTTATTTTCTATTTATAAACTTTAATAACAGCAATCATAATTAGTCATGTCTACACCCACCTTTAAGTGGCTATCATGGTGCCCACCATGACACATGCTCAAAATTATTTATTGTATAAATGAATATACAAAGGAATTAATAAATAAGTGATTATGTAAAAATACTTTCAGCAATTAAGGATTTCATTTGGAAAAATTATTTCTAATTGTAATAATGGTCCAAGTTTTAATTATTGACTTATGCTATTTTTCTCCCAACTTAATGTGCAAATCATTGACTTTAGCAAAACAAGCATTTCATTTACTGATGAAAATGCTTAAGTCAACGAAAAAGGGGCATATTAAGAATCAATGGAAGCTGCTACATCTGTATCTTTTCAATACCATCTGTCTCCCAAGTTATTAGATGAATATAAATCCCACTCCAGTTTTGCTGGTCTGAAACAGTAAAGCATTCAATGGAAATTCCAAACAGATTGAACATATTTAAATTAGACAATTTAATCATAAAAGCATTGTTTTGGTGGATAAGCCTCTAGGGATTATAACAAAGATAGCTCAAATGGCTTATTAAATAAAATTTACAAATAATAGGAGCCTTAGTTTGAAAACTTTTAGGCCTCATGAGAGATGAGTTTAGCATATGATAAATGTGATGAACACTTGCTATTGGTTGTACAAGTTAAATGACTTCTCTAGCTAACTGAAAAGTAGTTTCTGTAAGCACAAGCACATTTTCAAAAATAACTGAGACATGGTAAATATGCTCCTTGCACTAATGATGGAAAATAAGTCTTGGTATGTCACCTTGTCAAGAAATTCTGACCTAAGAATCAGAATTCCCAGATTCTATCCATAAAATTATAAAATTGAATTAACTTTCTTATTTATTCAGCAAGGCCATAATAAAAATTAGCATTATTTCATAATGCAGAAAAATAAGATCTGGTGTTTAATTCTTACATAATTACACCAGTATTCAAATAATTTAAGATTTAAGACTATATGGAACTATTGACAAATATATATGTTGGTGTTTTGTTTTGTTTTGCTTTGTTTTTGTGTGTGTGTATGTATGTGTTAAGATCACACATTTAATGTTATGTGAAGGCACGGATGCACCATAAAAAAATCACTTTGAGTTGGAAAAAATATGTTATGTAATTTTAAATACTTCCTTTGACAAATAGGTCAGAAAAGCAAGAAAGTCCTCCATGGATAGTTATTTAAAATCAGACATCTTGTTTCACAACCCATGTAATTAGCTTCTCTCTTGGCTACTTAGGGGACTTCTACAAATAACTAGCAAACTCTTGTATTCAAAGCAGTGATACAGTGAAGAAAACCAGTATAACCTCTAAAGGTGAAACAGTGATTTGGGAGACTAAAGAAAAATGCAGAGAAATACAGTCTAGAATTTCCTGACTCCAACAATTTACACTCAATTTAACAGGAAATTAACCATGATTTCCAGAAAAATCCTTTTCATGCCAGTAGATAAATATAGTGACCACTAGAAACAGATATATTTTTTTAACTTAGAACTTTATTCTATAGTGTTACTAAGGTAATTTAATGTAATTTATGTCATTATGAAAATAAAAGTCAATTAAATTCAAATCAATATGTATTCTAATACCCTACTGAGTTCAAAGCATTATTTAGGTAGTTTTTGGAAAATTATATATATATATAAAATAATATTATATATATAAAATAATATTAATATCTGTGTTAAAATTATCCTATCTAATAAAAGAGTAATATGCAAATTGACCATCACAAGATGGCTTCCCCCATGTGGTCAAATATGGCTGCCACAAGATGGCCAGCAAGGGAGGACATTTGGGGGAGGACCCAGCCTGTAGGGGAGTGCAGTTGGGAGGGACCTTCCTGTCAGGGGAGGGCAGTTAGGGACAATCAGGTTGGCACAGGAGCAGTTAGGCATTGATCAGGCTGGCAGGGAGTGGTTAGGGGCAATCAGCAGGTGAGAGGTCAGGAGCCAGCAATCCTGGATTGTGAAAGGGATGTCGGACTGTGTGTTTAGACCTGATCTCACCAGTGAGATTGGTTCTAAATGGTCAGTCGGACATCCCTCAAGGGGTCCCAGATTGGAAAGGGTGCAGGTTGGGCTGAGAGACACCACCCCCACTCCCACTCCATGCATGAATTTCGTGCACCAGGCCTCTAGTACTTCATAAAATGACTTAATTAGGTTGAATTATGTCCCACAAAAGAAATTTTGAAGTGTTGAGATAAAACCCCTACTACCTGTGAATGTGCCCTTTTTTGGAAATAAGGTCTTCCCAGATATAATCAAGTTAAGTTGAGGCCTTTAGTGTGGGCTCTAATCCAATATGAAGGGTGTTATTATAAGAAAATGTCAGGTGAAGACATAAAGACAGTTGGAGGACACCAGGTGACAACAGGCAGAGATTGAAGTGATATAGCTGCAAGCCAAGTAATGCCAAGAATGTAAGGCCACCACTAGAGGTTACAAAAAAGAAAGTAAGGATTCCAGCCAGAGCCTTAGAGGGAGCATAGATTTGCTGATACCTTGAGTTCAGAATTCCAGCCACCAGAACTATGAGAAAATTAATGCCTGTTGTTTTAAGCTACCCACATTGCAGTACTTTCTTATGGCAGTCCTAAGCAATGAATATATTCTGCTTAGTAACTATCAATTTTTGAATCCTTCAAGGCCTGCTTTAATGTAACCTTAGATTTCTAATGGCTACAATAGAGCATTCAAGAAAAAGGAACTGGCATGAAGATGATGGGAGGGCAGGGATAAAAGGCTGACATGGACAGAGCTTGAAGTCAGGTTGGTTTAGCACTTTCCAGCAGTGGGAGCTGTGGAAAGTGAGCAGGACTACTGTCAACAATTAATGCAGCTCTTTCAAAGAATAAACACTAAAACTGAAAACAAATGGGCTACTTACTTTATGTGATTTTATTCATCTCCATAGTCCTATGAGAAACGTAGACTGTGCCCATGTATTATTACCATCATTTCTGGGGAGAGGAAGGGAGAGGATAAAAGTCATACTATGTGGGTCATTTATTTGATTTCCCCCACCTCATTATAGTTTAAGAAATTGGAGAGTAGGTGAGAGAAACAGGGAAACCAGCAATTACACAATCACATGAATCTCTGGATTATAAAAGGTTGTGGGTAACTCCTGACAGCAGCAAATGTAGGTCATAAAGCCCTATGTACCAGAAGCTTACCTCCTACTCTTTCTGGTAACTCTTGGAGCTCTTTGGAGATTAGTCACTGAGTTTATCAAGGAGAAACTTGGTCAGATCAAGACAAAGCCAGAGGTTTCTGTGTTACCAAAGCTTTAATGATAAGATTTCCACTTTTACAGTTGTTTTCTGGGAAATGCTTTAATGTTATCACCTTGATCTTTTTTAAATAATAACAAAAACTCACACATATGTGTTTTCCATGTGCTGAGAGGTAAATGTTTTGTGGGAATTAAATGTTAACAACCATTTTCTGAGGCTTTTGCAGATGATGAAGCAAATTTTAGATGATACAGTGATTTTCCAGGCTCACATACCTTAGTGGCTAAACCAATTTTCCCAAGTCATCTTGCTCCAAACCTTGTGTGTCAAGCCATTCTTCTCTTCTGTCTCTGAGAGCTGGATGTTACATATATGCTGAATACCAAAATCCCCAAGATAGTTATTTTCTCTAACATCTATTGTTATTGTCAAGCCAAATGCCCATCTTCACCTATAGAATTTCATCCATGGTAATTGAGACTGTTTCTGATTTATTTTTCTTTTAATTGCATTTTTTTTCCTCCATGAATAGTAGGCGATATCTCCCTGCCTACTCTGTGAGTCTTCTTCTCTACTTGATTCACAATATCCACACAGGTGTAGCTCTAACAAACTTGACATGACATCATATTTTACTGCAATGTTAAGTACTTCATATCATGTTGGCAGGATCATGTCAAGTTCACTGCCAGGACTGCCAGAGTGCCAGATAGAATGCTTTGTTTTTAGCATATAAATTATTAAGTTATGTTGTGTAATCTAGAGAAGAGAAAATAAGAATTAGTCGTTAAGGAATGAAGAGTTACTCAGATTACAGTATTGGAATATTTCTTATTTGGAAAGAAAATCTCTCTCCATATTTGTGCCTTAGGAATCCCATTATCAGTAAGAAGGACCTTATATTATGTCCTGACAATGTCACACAGGTGTGTGTAGATCAAACTGCAAACCTAATCTACTAAAAGAGAAACATGCAAATTGACTGTGCCTCCACTACACCCACAACCCACCCCACAAGCCACACCCACCAGCCAATCAGGATCAGATATGAAAATTAACCCAACTAAGATGGTGATAGCCTTGGAGCTGGAGCGAGCAGGAGGCTTGAGTTGCCCTAAACAATGGAGGAAGCCAAGCTTCCCACATGCCCTGCTGGCCCTGAGCTCCACTCAAGGCTACAAAGTTTCAATTATAGAAGGTAAATAAATCCCAGATACCTGGTACTAGCCCGTGGCTGTGGCCAGCCTGAAAACGGCCATCAGCCCCTCATTTAGGATGGCCAGACACCCCAGCATGGACCCCCACCCTGACGGGGCTGTGGCCAGCCTGAAAATGGCCCTCAGCCCCTCAACCAGGCTGGCCAGGCACCCTAGTAGGGCCCCCCACCCAGAAGGGGCTGTGGCCAGCCTAAAAATGGCCCTCAGCCCTTTAGCCAGACTGTCCAGGCACCCCAATGGGACCCCCACCCTGATCCAGGACAACTTCAGGGAAAACCAGCTGGCCCCCACTGATGCACCAGGCCTCTATCCTATATAATAAAAGGATAATATGCATATTGACCCTAACAGCAGAACCACTGGGTAATCACGGGTCACTATGACACACAATGAATACCAGGGGGCAGACACTCAATGCTGGAGCTGCCCCTGGTGGTCAGTGCACTCCCACAGGGGGAGCTCTGCTCAGCCACAAGCCAGGCTAACAGTTGCGAGCACAGCAGTGGAGGTGGTGGGAGCCTATTCTGCTTAAACATTTTAAAATGAAAACATACATAATTAAGTCTTAGCTCTACTTCTAGTTGACTATATAATATTTATTTAACCTAAAGTCTCCATGAGGCTACAAAGTGGTGTGTACAGTGCAATATAATTAAATGCATATTGATATGCTATACTAATAATTATACTAATATTAATATAACAAAATAGTTATGATCCCATTAATAATCATGGATGTTAAACTTGGTTTTAACATGGTTATGATAAGAATATAATGTGAGCTTCTTGTCTATGCAGCTATGAAATTAGACCATCAAATGAATTTACTCTAAGGAGATTTCAAAATCAATTTTTCCAGATCAGGAAGTCTTGATAAAGCAGTAACAGTTGTTAAATATCTGAATATTTTTTCCAGAACATAATATTGGCGAAATATTTCTTAAAGCAATACTGTTAGTGAGATACAGGTCAAAGAGCTCTAGACCTTGACATAGTGCTCTGGGCCCAAGTTTTAGATTCCTTAGTTAATAGCCACAACATCAGCCAAGAATTAATTTCTCAGAATATTAGGCGCATTTTTTTGAACATAGGAATGTTAATTTTGTCTTACATTGATACAATAATACACTAACTTGAAATCACTTTGCAAACTGAATTGCAATGCACATATAAATATAGTTTGTGTATGTAGGTGATAAAAATAAACTGTGCAAAATATTGTTAAAATGGCAAGGAAGACTTTATTCAAGACTACTGCAATAAAAGGTTGAGATTATTGCCGAAATAAAGGCAGAGAGATTTTTAAATTCTGTGGTGCGCTAATGAAAATATACTGGAGGATGTCAGAGTGGGAGATTGATCAATGTGATGAGGCCAACTGTGTTTGCTAATTTGGTACTTTATTGAAATGAGGATTCTGTCTTCCCCCAGAGATTGGGAGACAAAGGCCCTATCTTTCTTGGAGGTTATATTTAGAAGGAAAGAGGCTGAGGGAAGATTTACAGCTCAAAGAGGTAGAGAAAGACTTTCCAGTGGCAATTTTTCTAAAGTAAATGCTCTAAGAAAATGAATGCTAGGGAGAAGAAGACTGTCTAAAATTTAGTCAAGCCGAGGGGAAATTTAAGGACACCTTGGTCAATACAGTGAAATCAGCACTTACAGATTTACCCTGTATTTGTTACTCTGTTCACTGCTGATGGACTTTCACCACCATCACTATTATATTCCTAAAATTATTTTTTAGTGTTGGACTTGTAAATGCGTAACCAATGACAGACAAATGTTTAATGATATACCAAAATCTCAAGAACTTGTTCTGAGATTTATTGATGTTTGTATTCAGATGAACTTATTTGGAGATAAATATCTGCAAGATTTATACTTTGATTTAGGTAAATAAAGTAAGAGAAGCACACAACATTGACAAATCCTCTGGACATTGCTTTCAGAAATATATATTTTCCATGCAGAGTCACATGCTTCTGGACAGCTTGGTTTTCCTGGCTCCTTCTTCTGTGGTTCTGTGGGTGGGGGAGGTATTTGACCTTCCTGATCCTTTTTTCGACAGCTTTGCATTTTGATTACATGGCTGAACTCAGAGTTGGTAAATAGGTTTTGTTTAATAGGATCGGTCTACTATCTGAACATGTTAAAATGTTGAATCTTGACAGTGTTTTCCGATATAGCCAGTGACCTGGGTGCTTATTGATTTAGTGCAATGAGATTCAGAATTTAAATTCTAATAATTCATAATAATGAGAAAATGAAAATAGCAATTATAGCAATTGCTTATTTAATACCTTAGAATTAAAAAACACTACTACACTCATGAATTTTAAGCAGAATAGTTCTTCCTTATGCAATACTTTTTTCATTATTACTTGATTAATGAAAATCACAAGATTTTAAAGAACTTTAATTTGCCTAGTTCTATCGCCTTCTCCCCTTTCTACTGAGTCCTCAAAGTTAAAACCATTTCCTTGAGGATTTCTAATCTTGATAAATGACTGGAACTGCTGAAGCATGGTGTGCTCGTCTTTGTCATGCTGTGTGTGCAGTATCTGAACAGTTTGAATAATTATGCGATAACCTCCCAGCTTATGAAGAGGACTAACAGACAGACAGAAAAGTTGGCTGTATGATCCGCATCTATAATTAAGCGAAGTGACTGTCACATATTGTCTCTGCCTTAAATAATGGAATTTTAGACACTAGAATAATAAAATGTAAAATCAAATATTTATTGTGATCATCTGAACAGAATCTATACTGAGGAAATTACCAAAAATGGACTACTCAGGGAAAATGCAAATATATACACATATGTAGGTACACAAAAACATTAGCTGCCTTCAGGCATATCCCAGTAATTGAATATTCAGTCTAATAAAGTCTTCTGACTAATAGAGGGTTACTTCTGTCTCCTTGGCAGCACTAAGGATGTCCAACTGCAACTTAGGCCTGCTCCCCGCTGGCAAGTGGACATCCCCCATGGGTTACTTGGCTGCCAAAGGGATGTCTGACTGCCAGCTTAGGCCTGATCCCCCGAGAAGAGGGCTTGTGAACCCATTGTTCTTTCTATGACACCATGCATTTTTACTATAAAATTAGTTAAATTTGAAAAGGTTATCTTAAAATTTTAGAAACAGCTTTCTTTATGTATAATTTTCAAGCAATAAAGTTTACTCATTGTAAGTGCATATTAGAATAAGAGTAGACAGATGTATACAGCAATATAAACACAAATGCATTAAGACAAATACCATATGACTACATTTATATGTAGAACCTAAAGAACAAAATAAATGAATGAAAAATAATTGAAAGATGTGTAGATACAGAAACAGACTGATGGTTGCCAGAGGGGAGGAGATGGAGTAGCTGGATAAAATGGTGAAAAAATTAGGAAGTTCAAAATAGTCACGGAATGCAAAGTACAGTATAGAAATATACTAGTAAATAATATTGTAATATTATTGTATGTTATAAGATGGATGTTGGAGCCCCTTACATGTCCAGCGTGGTTCAGGGTTCCTGTTCAGGGTTCGAGTTCTGAAGGAGGCCGCACACAAAATGAAGAGAGAGAGACTAGAAGAGAATCAATTTGGAATAATGGGGGACCAGGCATGGCATCTTTCCTCTAGCAGGGTAAGATTACCCACTGATACCTGGGTCTCACCAGCCTTTTATTGAGTCTCTGAGAAAACAATCATATCCTTAGGCAGGAAATTCCAAGCAAGAATTTTACATGTAATTAACAAGTGGGGATTTGCTGTAATTAACAATGTTTCAACTTAAACAATGGGTGCATAGCCCTGACCTTTCAGAGCAACCAAGGTAGGTTAAAAGCAATCAGTTTCCAGGACCAAAACAATCAGTTTCCAGCAGATGGGTACTGGAAATATCAGGGGAGCACTTTTTAAAAAATATATTTTATTTACTTTTTACAGAGAGGAAGGGAGAGGGATAGAGAGTTAGAAATATCAATGAGAGAGAAACATTGATCAGCTGCCTCCTGCATACCCTGTACGGGGATATGCCTTCAACCAAGGTACATGCCCCCACCCGGAATTGAACCTGGGACCCTCGAGTCTGCAGGCCAATGCCCTATTCACTGAGCCAAACTAGTCAGGGCAGGGGAGCACTTTTAAAGTATATGATTGTCTATTCACTATGCTTTACATCTGAATCTAATCCTCCTATATAATAAAAGGGTAATATGCAAATTGACCCTAACAGCAGAACGACTGGGAATGACTGGTAACTATGACAAACAGTGACCACCAGGGGGCAGATGCTCAATTCAGGAGCTGCCCCTGGTGGTCAGTGCACTCCCACAGGGGGAGTTCTGCTCAGCCACAAACCAGACTGACGGCTGCTAGCACAGTGGTGGTGGCAGGAGCCTCTCCTGCCACCTCAGCAGTGCTAATGATGTCTGACTGTAGCTTAGGCCTGCTCCCCGCTGGCAAGTGGACATCCCCCGAGGCTCCTGGGCTGCCAGAGGGATATCAGGCTGCCATCTTAGGCCTGATCCTCCAGAAAGTGGGCCTAAGCCAACAGGTGGACATCCCCCAAGGGTTCCCAGACTGCGAGAGGGCACAGGCTGGGCTGAGGGACCCCCTACCACCCCCAAGTGCACAAATTTTTGTGCACCGGGCCTCTAGTACTAAGTAATATGGAATATAATCTATAATTGAAAAATAGTTTTTAAATGCTGAAAAAACATTCAATAAGCACATTTACACTATGCCTATAAGTTTTCTTTGTGCCTCTTTTCAGCCATTCTCTGTCCCTACCTTCAGCAACTGGCAATTTTATAGTTTTCCAGAATGTCACATAAAGGGAGTCAAATAGTATGTAGCCTTTTGAGTCTGGCTTCTTTCACTTAGCAATGCTTTTGAGATAATTCCAACATCTCTCTCCTAACTGAACCTGATTTTAATGACTGCTCTGTCTCTTTAGGTTTTTTTTCCTTGCCTTTTGGCATGACTTGTAATATTTTGAATAAAGATAGACATGTAGTGTTAAGCGATAGATAAATAAGCTTTGGTGTTACAATTTACATTAATCTGAAGTTAGGCTGTGTTTAATGTCCGTTGAAACTTGTCAAAGGTTCAAATAAATTGATTAATATGTTAAGAGCTCTAATGAAAATACTAAACAACATATAAAAAGAGGTGTGTGATCTAAACTGAGAGTTTCTTTCTAAAGAAAGAATCAAAAGAAAATGCTAGAAAAGAAAACACATTGTAACATAAAGGAAGACTTCTTTTTATCTGCTTATCAGTACACTTGAAATAGCTGCAAAAGAATCAATGAGGCTGAAGATATGTGATTAAAAACTTCCCAAAATGAAATGAGAAATGAGGATAAAAAAACAACAACAACAAAAAACACACAACATTCAACAATTATGGGACAATTTCAAAGGTGTAGCACATATACAATTTAAGTAAAAGAAGAAAACAAAAGAGAGAATGGAGCAAAAAAATATTTGAAATATTAATAGTTGAAATTTTTCCAAAATAAATGACCAGCACCAAACAATAGTTCCAAGAAGCTCAGAGTACAAAAAAACAAAATACATATGAAAAGAACTGCATCAAAGCGTATTATATTCAAATTGAAGAAAACAAAAGAGAGAACCTATAATAATAAAAGCATAATATGCTAATTAGATATAACAGCCTAATGACCTTCTGGACATCCTTCCAGATGACCTTCTGGATGAAGCTGGGGATGCAAGGGCCAAGGGTAGCCGCCACAAATTTCGTGCATCAGGCCTCTAATTTCTTATAAGAAACCATGGTGTACATATGTTGAGTTAGAGGTTGGGGAACACTTCACCTACAGAAAAACAAGGAAAATAATTACAGTGGACTTTTCATCAGTAATGAGAAATGAGTTAGCAAGTGAGACAAGACATGGCTAAATCATGATACATATAGGTTAATGTAAGAAGCCAGTCTAAAAAGGGTACAAATTGTATGATTACAATTCTATTTAATTCTGAACAAAAAAAGAACAAAAAACAAAATAACCCTTAAAGATATGGTAAAAGATCAGTGATTGTCATGGGTTTGGAAGGAAGTGTGGAGGATTGAAATGGTGAAACACAAATAGTGAATCTTGATATATGTAAACATTATTTAGAAAGATGAGAGATCCCAGAAGGCAATGAGTTATGTGACAAAACAATCTACCTGTGCTAAAAATTGTGAATGAACCTCACTAAAATGTATTGGGGGTGGGGAGGGGTGCTGATATAGACCTTCGGAAATGAGTGGAGTTTTAAGAGTAAAGGTGAAAGAAACCAAACACAAGCAGTATACCCTAGTAACAATGATCACACATCCAACCCTGACTCTGATTTCCAATATTATTACCCAGTAAAAGGAACCAGGGCTCCTTAGAGAAATTACTCATTCTAGGATAGGGGCAAGAAATATACCAGAGGGATCTGGATCATCTTACAGTGCCAGATAGTAAGGAAATCTCAAAAACAAAATGAAATGAAATAACAATAGTGTTATGCCAAAGAACACATGATCCAACTGAAAGCACTTCCAATGGTCAAATCTAGAACAGTTGAAGCAACAAAATAAACTAGTATTAGATTATAACTCAAGGTATAAAATTAATACCCATGAGTCCATACTGATATTTACTCTAATAAAAGAGTAATATTGAAATTGACCATTTCTACAGGACGCCTAAGCCACGCCCACCAGCCAATCAGAGTGGCTGTATGCAAATTAACTCAGCCAAGATGGAGGCTGGCAGCGCAATTGCGGAGGTGGCGGGTGCAGTGCAGGCAGCAGGGTGAGCGGGGCATGTGACTGGCTGGGGTGTGTAAGGTGGGCGGGGCACAATGGGCGGATGGCGGGTAGAGTGTGTTTGGGGTGGGCAGGGCACGATGGACAGGTGGCAGGCTACAGGTTGGGTGGGTACAGGCGAGGCTGAGGGGACCCCCCAAGTGCACAATATATTGTGCACCGGGCTCCTAGTAAGTAAATAATTGAATAAAATAAATAAGTGCTGGAAATTAGACAAATCAGCTATGCAGAAGAACCTTATCATTTATGTAGAAACTCTACCCATAAGGGAATGAGATCTAACTCCCACACCATAAGTAGGGCCTGTACACAGTGACCTCTTCCTAAAGAGTACAGTATGGTAGAGGGGAGAGTGACATTAGATTGGAGATGTTGGGGAGCACAAGAGACTTGGTTGGAATATTGTAAGGAGAACATTGTGATAAAAGGGAAGTGAGTGGAAGGCTGCCTACCCTGTTTATCAGAATTCCGAATTAGGGGAGATGTAGGGAGGTATTGAAGCTGGCTTCCCTAATTATTCCTTGACCTTTCCTAGTCTGTGCATGTGCAGACCCCCAGGTGTTTACTGGAATCTTTATGCTTACTCACTGGATGCCCTTGCTTAGAGATCAATGTAAACACATATTTCCTCCCAGGATTACTCACCCTTCTGATTGTATCTAAAGATAAAAATTCCAATAAAAGCCTAATGATGCAGACAATCAAGGCTGCCTGGCTTCTTCAGCTCTCCTCCACAGTGAAACTATGTCAGAGTAATCTGTTCATCTGTCATTCAGGGGCTGCTGGTCAGCCTTAGCATGGAGAAGGGTGATCAGCACTACCTCATTCA
The DNA here is from genome assembly GCA_004026665.1 of Murina feae. Classification (NCBI taxonomy): domain Eukaryota; kingdom Metazoa; phylum Chordata; class Mammalia; order Chiroptera; family Vespertilionidae; genus Murina; species Murina feae. The sequence goes on along the minus strand of PVJC01008115.1, from coordinate 34,202 downwards.
GGTAACCAAATGGATTACCTGATTATAGTGATCAGCATCTAGATAAGATGGACCCTTGATATAATCCTATATAATAAAGAGGTAATATGCAAATTTACTGTCATACCCTCACACAAAACAGCCACCCCCATGTGTTCACAAGATGACCACCACAAGATGGCTGGCAGGGGGGAACAGTTGGGAGGGACCAGGCCTGCAGGAGAGGGCAGTTAGGGATGACCAGGCCTGCATGGGAAGACAGTTGGGGGTGACCAGGGTGGCAGGGGAGCAGTTAGGCATTGTTCAGGCTGGCAGAGGAGTGGTTAGGGGCAATCAGGCAGGCAGGCAAGCAGTTGGGAGCCAGCAGTCCTGACTGTTGGTTTAGGCCTGATCCCAGCAGTCAGACATTCCCTGAGAGGTCCCAGTTTGGAGAGGGTGCAGATTGGGCTGAGGGACACCCTACCCCCGCCCCGTGCACAAATTTCATGCACCAGGCCTCTAGTATGATATAAATGGTGTTTTACCTAAGGGCTCTTCCTTTTAAATTTTAATCATGAAAAAAAATCTGAAAAATCCCGTTTGAAAGATGTTCTACAAAACTCCTGATCATTATACAGCCAAAACTGTCAGGTCATCAAAATCAAGGAAAGATTGAGAAACTGCCATAGCCAAATTGAGTTAAGGAGACCTGACAACTAATAATAACCTTATATCACACGTGGAATCCTGGAACAGAATATGAGTATTAAGGTAAAAACTAAGGAAATCAGAATAAAGTATGGATTTTAGTTACTATAAATGTATCAGTAGTAGTTCAATAATTCTTACCAATATGCCATACTACTGTAAAATAATAATAGGGGAAACTGAGTGTGGGTACATGGGAACTCTCTGTACTATGTTCACAAATTTTCTGTAAGTCTAAAACTGTTCTAAGAAAAATAGTTCATTAAAAAAATAAATAAATAAACATTGCCTGGCCAGTGTGGCTCAGTGTTTGAGCATTGACCTATGAACCAGGAGGTCATGGTTAGATTCCTAGTCTGGGCATATGCCCTGGTTGCAGGCTTGATCCCCAGTGGGGTTTGGGTAGAAAGCAGCTGATGAATGATTTTTTTCTTTCATCATTGATGCTTCTATCTCTCTCATGTCTCTTCTTCTCTGAAATCAATAAAAAATGTATTTTAAAAAATAAATATTTACTGTTGCAAAACATCATCCATCCAAGCATCTAACTGGAAATTGAGGAATCACTCTTCCTTTTCCATCTTCTTCAAAGACATAGGTATCATGAAGTTCTTATTCTACTTTAATTTCTTTTTTTCCTCTTCATTTGTCATGTTTACTCCAACTCTTATCATCCCATCAGGCCTTTCTGGACCATTTATAAAGCCTTGGACCATTTATAAAGCCTTCTAACTGGCAACATTTTGCCATGTCTCAAATTAAGAATAAATGAGTTAGAAAAAAACTAAAGCATAAAGTATATTAACAATTTTTCTTTTAACACTATAGAGTTAGTCAGATTGGTAGCTCTGAGATCATTTGGGGAAAAATGGGCGTGGGGAGGCTGTGACTATTAAGAAGAAAATATTAATTAAGCTGCTTGTTTCTTGCTTTGGTTTTGTTGCTACATTTAAGTGAAGCATGGTAGCAATAATCTCAGGTAAAAACTATAGTTTAACTTTAACCCTGTGATAGAGTAAAATCAGACTGACTCCCCAAAGTTCCCAGTTGCCCAACCGCCCCTTTTCGAATCGGCCAATAGGGATGCGGAGGAAATGACCCAGGTCTGACTGCATCCTGCCCCCTGTCCAACCAACCCTGACCCTTCCCTCGACCAATCACACATAACCCCACCCACTACTTCCAGACCCCCCCTATAAATCCTTTGTTCTCCTGGAACTCATGGTCTCTCTCCCCCGCTCTGCCACTGCGTCAGTGAAGGTGTGTGGACGGGCCCCAGTTAACTCGAATAAAGGTTCTCACGTTTTTGCATTGGAGTCGGGCCCACTCGTGGTCTTTGGGGATCACGACATCTGGGCATTACACCTGCTGTTTGGCTTCTGTACTTTTTTGTTTTGCTTAACAATATAAAAGTTACTTTGCTTTTCTGAACTTATGTATGCCATCCCAATCGATTGAATCCTTCACTCTTGGTGATTTGATACCCATTGATTGTGATCTCACTGGTTTTAGAAAGCACATTCTTCTGTGCCTAGGAACCAGGACAGCAGAATTATCCTAAATTACCTCAGTGGTCACAGATAATGCATTCCGGTTGACTCAGTAGTCCCAAGACCAGGACAGCACAATTACTCTAAATTGCCTTGATGGCTCTAGATGATGCGTTTCCATTGACTCAGTGGTCCCAAGAAACAAGGGCTCTAGATAATGTGTTTCTGTCAACTCAGTGGTCTGAAGACCCAAAACTATAATTTAACTAACGTGCTCAATTCTGCTTTTGTAAACTGCTTTGTGCAAACCAGGTTCCTCATTCCAAATCCAAAGATGTAATCGATACCTTTATGATTTTTGCCTATATGAATCTGGTGTTGTAGCCATTTTATCACTGTGAGATTTGAGAACAAAATGCCTCCTCGTAGTCCTGGATTTGCAATAAATGTGACTCCTTAAGGCGTCCTTGTGTGATTCGTGGGGTACATTACAACATAAGCTGCTTATATCTTCTTCATGTTTTCATAGAAATAGTATTTCTCAAAGTTCTTTGCTAAAACATAATTTATGTGACTGTTTTACAATGTCTTCTGAGACTTTCTCTGTAGTTAGGGTCTGTTAACGAAAAAAAACAATGAAACCTACAGAGAATTTTGTGAGTTTATGTGAGCCAAACTGTCGACTTATGCTGGGAAACAGAACCTCAATGAATTGAGATAATGCTCCGGAGAATGGGAGTTCATACCGTGTTTTTATAAGTTTACCATCTAAAGGAAAATATGTAAGTGGGTTACATGAAATTCATTGGTGATAGATTAAGGAGGCGGGATAAAGCAAAGTGTGGGGGGGATCTCTGGGATAGGGTAAAAGGTGGAATGATAGACATATGCTTCTTTTACATAAATCACTATAACAATGAGGGAATGTCCTGGTGCCTTTTGTTGTGCCCTGAGGGGTCTGGAAAGAAAGGGAAGTTATAAGTTACCCAGACATTTCACAAATACGTTATCTTAGAGGCAAAAAGACAAATGGTTTAGTGAAGATCAAAGGTGATCTCTGTCAGGGAAAACACTGGCCCAGGATGTGACCACCCATCATAACCTGCTTGTAGATAAATATTTAATTTTCAGACCATCCTTTGTGATTATTCTAGGTCTCTGAGCCTGCAGGCCTCCGCTGAGCTTTCAGGCTAGCATATGGCTCCTTTTGTCCACAGGTCCTTAGGTGATTGCCTTTACCTGTTTATGGTCTTAGTATTCTAGTCACTGACAAATAATGTGGAATATTTATATGTACATTTCACAGCCTATTGAACCTCCAGGAATTATTATTTGAATTGTCCTTGTTTCCTGGAGCTTGAATAAATTATTGATGAAGTATCAAGGAACAGAATGATTTATTTGACGATGCATCCTTTAATGACTGCCCAACAATAATGTAGTTATCTATGATTGTTTTTGGAGGGTTTTGACATGAAAGAAATAAATACACATTGGAAATTATCAAAGCCAGCTTTTTATAAACTGCATGCTATGATATTTAAACTGGGCTATGAAGCATGGAGTCAACCATGCTGTTTAATATTTTGACCCTGCTGTTTGGTTTCTGTCATTATTTGCTTGCTAAAATAATAGAAAAATTATTCTGATTTTCTGAACTGTATTCGATTGAATACCCTATCAATTGTAATGTGAATGCCCCATTGGATGTGGTCATACTGGTTTCAGAAAGCACATTCTTCTGTACCTGGGAACCAGGACAGCACAACTATCCTAAATTACTTCAGTGGCTACAGAACGCATTCCGGTTGACTCAGTGGTCCCAAGACCCAAGGGCTCCAGATAATGTGTTTCTGTCAACTCAGTGAACCAGAGACCCAGAAATATAATTTAACATGCTCAATTCTGCTTCTGTAACTGCTTTGTGCAAACCAGATTCCTCATTCCAAACCCAAAGATGTAACTGATACCTTTGTGATTTTTGCCTATATAAATCTGGTGTTGCCCCCTCATAGTCCCGGATTTGCAATAAATGTGACTCCTTAATTCGACTTTTTGGGGTGTCCTCGTGTGATTTTCGGGGTACATTACAGCACCTATAACCCATTTTCAGCTTTGTATTAGGGTTCCAGCTTTGTCATAGTTATAGTGCAATTCTATGACAAACTATGGTTTGCCCCATAAAAATTCATGTTCATTAATCTTTGTCTGGAGCTCGTTCAATGCCTAAAGTGAAGTCAAGCTACACTGACTGTGTTAGTTGCTTGTATCCACAAAACCACACCTGTTCTCTATGTACAATGTTCATTGATCCTTCTGTGGCCAAAAAAATTTACTTTAAGATGTGAAGCTTGTTGTTTCCAGTTAGTCACAGAGTTTGACAAGGGTGCCTGGCAGAGTGGCAAGAAAATATTTGACTTTGAGGCTCAGACTTTTTTTTTCTGAAATGGAGTTAAAATGAAACCTACTAGGAACTTCACTAACTTCAAAACTTCCTGGCTGAAAAGGCAGCCTTTGGTTTTTCTTTTCTCCCTGTAAGGCATGCTTATCAGGAACGATTAGCATTGCAGAGTTCATGCTCGCAGCAGGACTGCTGTCCCGGAGGCTTTCACTTGCCAGCCACCATACCTATCCTTTCATGCAGTGAAACAGTTAGTCAAGTGCTTTATATTTCTCCGTCTACCTGACACTTGTGAACAGATACATTAGAGACAAAACCAAAACTGGAGTCACAAAGAGCAAATTCGCTTAAAGAAAAAAAAATCTTCAAGTAAATTCCAAGGAAATAGAAGTAAAGAAGTAAGGCCATAAATAATATAATGGATGGAAAAGGATTGAGTGGAGGAAGGTGTATCTGAGTAGAAATAATAAATTGTTTTGGCAAACAAACAAACCAAAAAAAAGGAATGAGAAATAAACGCAAACAAATGGAAGAATGGAGGTAAATTAAGAAGGTGTTCAGAGAAAAAGAGAAGGGAAAAAAGATGTGGACGAAAGGGGCCACATGCTGACCTGACAAGCTCAGGGGAGGCCTGCATGGCAGTCTTGACCTAAAGTAACCACAAAGGATGGTCTGAAATTAAACTTTAAAAGCAGCTGTGGTGGGCAGTTATGTCCTGGGCCGGTATCTTCACTGGCAAGGTCAACCTTTACCTTAACTGAGCCTATCTGTCTTTTTGCATCTATGATAACACACCCTTGAAATGTCGGGGTAACTTGTAACTTCCCTTTTTCTGGACCCCTTGAAACACAACCAAATATGCTGGGTGCCAGGACAGATACCACAAATTCCTTCGTTATCATGTTAATTGTTCCTGCACCCACCTAAGTATGTGACCATCATTTTACTTTTTATCCAATCCCAGGGGTTTGCCCTGCTTTGCTTTCTCCCACCTCCTTAATCTATCACGGATGAATTTCATGTAACCCACCTACATCTTTCCTTTGATTGCAATGTATAAATACAAATGTAACCTGCCATTCTCTGCAGCATTATCACAATTTGTTGAGGTTCTGCTTCCTGGCATATGTCAACAGTTTGGCTCAAATAAACTCACAACAATTCTTTACAAGTTTCAATGGTTTTTTTACATTAACAAAGAGAACAAGCAATATGAGTAACAATGAAAAGTGGAAAGAAAAGGACCATTTCCTGGCTGCTATTAGCACTCTCAAAGGGAAGGGAATCCGCAGAGCCTGAAAGGCAAGGAGAATTGGCTGTGCTTCTTACTAACAACCCTCCCCTCTCCCCTCCACACCCCCCCCCGCCCCCACCGCCTGCAACACCTTCCAGCCTCCAGCCTCCAAGCCCTTCTGCTGCCCCAACTAGTGTGGGTGTCCATGACTACTTGGACCAGCTCAGTACAGTGAGTCACTTGCCTCAACATCCATGTTACCCAGGGTGTTGATATAAATGGTGTTGAAGTGCTTTTGTAGAGGAAAAAAATTGATGGAAGAGGAATGGGAATGGGGGACAGGAGGGAAAAAGAGAAGTTAGGTCACCACGGGGCACCCTCCAATCATGGGTGCAAACTGGGGCATGATGGTTGCTAAGCAATCAATCCTACCATTCTCTTCTTCCCCTCACCCTCCTCACCTAAAGAAGTACAGATGGTCTCAACGGATGGTCACTGGCACCATCTCAATGTCAATAAGAATTGCCAATTTGGGGTGAGGTGAAGAAGGAAATTTTATTCAGTGCAAACGGTGATACAGCATGGCTGTGAAAACAGCACTGCTGTGGAACAGCTCAGTAATGCTACAGTGTGGCTGTGAAAACAGCAAGGGTGTGGAACAGCTGTGGGACCAGCTGGCCTTGGGGCCAGGGCCCTCTCCAGCTAGGCAGCTCTGCTCCTTGATGCTCTGGGCTTCACACTGCAAGCTACTCTGTGCTGCAAGCTGCCCTGCATTCTAAGATGGTTTTGGTGTTTATTCAGCTCAGCCAGGGAGACAGTCTTCATTCTCTGGTGGAAAGGTAAAGCAAGCTCCCAGAGCCTTCAGAGGAGCTAGCTTGTACACACAGAAGTTCCTGTCCTTAGCTCTTGATTAGTCTATCTTCATGCAATGAGGACTCTGAATCCTCAGTTTGATTGATCCAAAGGCACTATCTTGATTGGTCAGAATAGAGTTGCTCTGATTGGATGGGGTCAGAGAACAATTGCAGTCCTATTGATGGAAATAGGACTCCCAGGATCTCTCTCTTTAAAAAAAAAATAAAAAAATTATTGATTTTTTACAGAGAGGAAGGGAGAGAGAGAGTTAGAAATATCAATGAGAGAGAAACATCTATCAGCTGCCTCCTGCACACCTCCTACTGGGGATGTGCCCGCAACTAAGGTACATGCCCTTGACCGGAATCGAACCTGGGACCCTTCAGTTCACAGATCGACGCTCTATCCACTGAGCCAAACTGGTTAGGGCATCCTGGGATCTCTTTAATCAAAGCTGGCTCAGAGGGGAGAATCCCAGTGCAGGCTATTTTTTTTTTTAATTTTTAAATTTTATTTTTAGCTCCATTAGCTACCAGGAGCCCTTCTTAATAGGTGTCTTTATATTTTATTATTATTATTATTATTATTATTACTATTATTTAGCAGCAAACCTTTTTCTAAATTCAAGGATCTGATTAACAGGCCTGAGGAAATGCAATAACTTTCTATACTTCCTGTCATTTCCCACTTAACTAAACAAGAAAACAATAAAAAGAAGTATGTGGGAAGGAATGCAGGTCCCAGGTTGGAATGGCCTTTCCTTTTCTTTCACTTGGACTTTTACAGACATGAGTCAAGGGGTGCTGTCATTCCTAGCAGGTTAATCACCCAGGGGCCGCAGTTTGCCATTGCTCCCGCCACTGGAGCAGGTTGTGGAGAGGGCAGACTCACTGGAGCAGAGCCAAGGGAAGTGACAGACTGACAAGCACCTCTGTTTTGCAGGCACCTCTCTGTTTTGCAGAGCCAGGCTGAGGCTAGACCCATCAAACAGCTCCACAGAGTGCCTGCCTGAGGTGTGACAAGATAAAGGTAGGCTAGGCCGGCCAGGTTTTCCAGAAACTTAAAATGCAATTTTCAAGGCAGCAGAAACGGTGGGGCCTCTGAAAGAGTAACAGGGCCTGTCAAGGTTCTGATCACTCAATTTTATCATTGGATTTCCAAAACGGACTCATCAAGCATGCAAGCTGAAAACTAAAATAATCCCAGCAATGATGAACTAACAGTCACACTCAGCACACCGCAGAGCAATGCAAACCAGGCATTGCCAAATGGCAGAACTTCGCCAATAAAAAATAGGGTGAAGTTTTCTTCTCTTGAATTTTCCGGATTAAAACAAACAAAAAACATCTTTTGTCTGACCACAGCCCAGGGACCTTGGCAGGGCAGGAATCATTAACCCTTCTATGCAGTGTAAGAACCGGGGATCAAGAGAATCCGTAAAACTGCAATTGTTCTCTGACCCCCAGTCCGCTCATGGTGCTTTCTTCCTTACCACTCCGTCCTGCAGATCACGTGCTAAGTAAAGTTAGGTATAGAAAAGAACTACTTTTCAGCTGTGGCTTTTTCTAAAGCATTATCAACAACACATGGGCTGGAGTTAGCGGAGGCTTCGGCAGAGCTCGGGTCCCTGATTTCCCTGCCTTATCTTCCATGCTGATGAATGTCTCAGGTTGGGCCTGAGACCCCTGGTTTTCCAATGTGATCATTGACTTTCTGTATTAGCTTAGACTTAGAAAATGGAAGGTTTAGGACGTTTGTTTCTTGTATCTCACTCCATTTTCCCCTTGTTTCTGCAGAGGCACACCAGCCGCTTCCTACGGAGGAGCCACTGAGGCTTTAGACCGCACTTCACTCCAACTCGTCCAGCCCTACATTTCTCTGTTTAAGAGGTGGGTCTTCTGGGTAAGTTTGTTTGGGGCCGAATATCCCATTACAAACATAAAAGGTTTGGAAATGACTGGGCCAGTTGCTTTCTAATCTTCTGGCTTTGCTAGTCTGTGGTTACAGGACCCCTGGCAACAGTTTAGGTTGAGGTTGCAGTGTGCTAACTCTCAGGACACAATGGTCCTTCCCTGACTCTGATAAAATACAGTACAGTAAAGAATAAACCATCTTAACTCTTGAGGGGGGTGGGGGATGTCCCAGTATGTGGCAGCTGTAGAGGATTTTAATTGTATTCCATGTTTTCTTCCTTTAATCCCTTCCATTGGGGAAATCTGTGTCTGATCAAGTGGGGATTGAGGAGTTACCAGCTTTGCATCTGCTGACCTGGGCATGCATGCTTTTCCCTCTAAATTGGGAAGAGATAAATTAGGACTAGTATTACCTATATGATATTGAAAACAGTTAGTAAATGGAATAAACTAGTTCATGAGCTTAGCATACTCTGCAGCACATTTAGGTGCTCAAAAATTGTTAGCTCTCTTAATTACTCCTCTGATTTAATGTATCCTAAAATCTTTACCATGGTTGACCATTGACCCATGAACCAGGAGTTCTAGGTCAGAAGACATGTGGGAGTTGTGGGCTTGGTTACCATGTGGGGCATGCCGGGGGCAGCTGGCAGCCAATCAATGATTTTCTCTCATCATTAATGTTTCTATTTCTCCCTCCCTTCCCTCCCTCTCTCTGAAAGTAATAAAGACATGTTTTAAAAAAATCTTTATCAGCACTTCAATTACCCTAGTCCTATTTTTTTTAGATAATACATAATTTTCCTCAGCAAGGAATATCCACTACTGAAGATGTAATCAGGTGTTACAAACTCATAAACCTATACTTATTGGGCAAGTAATGTAAAAAATAAAATGTCTCTAATGCAAATTATATACAGTGATTTAAACTGTGCCCAACTACTGGTTTTATCTATCTGGATTTTTCCATTGAATCCAGTGGATTTAGAGGCTGGATACTTGCATTCTCTTTTTAAAAATAATATATATTTTTTATTTACTGATGAGAGAGAGAGAGAGAAACACAGATTTGTTGTTCCACTTATTTATTCCTTCATTGGTTAGTTCTTGTATATGCCCTGACTAGGGATCAAATCCACAAGCTCAGTGTATCAGAACAATGCTCTAGCCAACTAAGTACCTAGCCAAGGTCTGGATATCTGCACTCGCATTAGAAAATACCCATTTTTAAATGTTGGTCCATTTTCTTTAAACCAAAACACTTCAACGGTGTGACCTTAGCAAGCCTACAAAGTTTATTATACTGAATTGGGACTTGGGAAGGCAGGTGGGAAGATTCTGAATGTACTTTATGTCTTTCTATTTTACAGTTCTATGCAATTGTACTTGAGGTGCTTGAGTGACTGAATCAATATAAGAGCCAAGGACTAACCCTGAACTTTTCTTCTTATCCACACTTGTGCTCCATTCTCCAAGCTACAGCTAAATAAAGTGGAGGTATTTCAAAGCTTGGTTCAAGGGTCAAGTAGATAGGAATAGAAAGGAGTTGTTAACGTTGGAAAGATTCAAACCTGTGAAGAATTTTTGTCAGCTTATTTGAGCCAAACTGTAGACAGTTGCCAGGAAGCAAAATCTCAAGGCATTGAGATAATGCTCCAGAGAATGGCAGCTTTGCATCTTATTTTATACATTACAGTCAATTATATGATATTCATGATAGATGAGGGAGGCAAGAGAAAGCAAAGTGAGGGTGTGGAGAGAAAAACCTCTGGGATTGGGTAAAAAGTAAAATGATAAATACATACTTCTTTTACATAGGTTGTATATGGTAGTTAATAGTAAAAAATTAAAATGATAAAAATAAGAATGAGAGGACTTGTAGTCTGTTTTGGTGCATTGGTTGTAGCCTGAGTTTCTGGAAAAAGGTAAATTACTCTAACATCCCAAAGGTAGGTTATGGTAGATGCAGAAGACAATAGACTGGCTCAGTTAAGGTAAAGGCTCACTTTTGTCCAGGAAGATTCTAGCCTAAGACATGACTACCTTCCATCCTATATAATAAATAGCTAATATGCTAATTAGACCAGACAGTGGAATGACCTTCCAAAATGACCTTCTGGATGACCTTCTGGAATGACCCGTGGGCGGGACCTCAAGGCCACATGACCATGAGGCAGCCAGGGCTGTGAGGGCCAAGGCAACCTGGGCTGTGAGGGCTGAGGCAGCCAGGGCTGCAAGGGCCAAGGCCCTTGCTTGAATTTTGTTCATAGGGCCTCTAATGTAGTCATAAACTGCTTTTAGATAAAAAGTTTTAACTTTAGACCATCCTTTGTGGTAATTTTAGGTTTTTGAGTTTGCAAGGTTGCCACATAGGCCTTCCCTAAGCTTGTCAGGTTAGCATGTGTCCCCTTTTAATACACAGAGTTATGGTACTGACTTTGAATGGGTGTTTTCTAATAACGTATGCTGTCCAAAAGCAAAGCAAATTGGACAAATACATCCATTTTGAGAGAGTGTGGTTATACATATGTCAAATTTGGTATTCCCAAACTCAGACAGAGGTTGGGATTATTTGACTTCCTTCATCCACATCTCCATGTGCTGTCCAGCAACATACCCCTGCCATGGCCAACCTTTAAAGTAACTCTTCTAGAGCAGAAACGCTCCAACATAGAGTACGTAAGAATCATTTTAAAAGGCATATATTTCTTTGTGGCTTTCCTATTTATTTATCCTGATTATAAAATTAAGAATTATAAACCTGGTTTTGAAAGATATAAATGAACAGAAGTACTTCGCATGCAATTATATAGATATTAGAGGCCTGGTGCACAAATTTATGCACTGGTGGGGTCCAGCCAGCCTGCCCTGATGAGGGCCGATCAGGGGCAGGGCTGGCCAGGGTGGGGGGCTGCAGTTGTTGAGGTTGTTCAGGTTGTTCTGCTACTGGGCTTTTATTATACGGGATTAGTCAGCTCAGATAGCCATAACAAAATATAAATTTGCGTGGCTTAAACAACAGAAATGTATTTTTCTCACAGTTCTAGAGGCTGGAATTTGGGGTCAAGTTACCAGCATAGCATTGTCCCATATACCTGATCAATTGCCAATCAAGGACATGCCCAGGTTGCAGACTCAATACCTAGTCAGTGAGTGCAGGAAACAATGGAACAATTGTTTCTCTCTCCCTCCCTTCTTCTCTCTGAGATAAATTAAAATTAATGATAAATAAATAATGTTCTATTAGTATGGTTTTAACAGGAAAGACCTGGTGATCTATGAAGTGAAAAACTCATTGTAACTCATATATACAGCATGACACCATTTAAAAAAAATGTTTATTGATTTCAGACGAAGGGAGATGGAGAGAAAGATAGAAACACCAATGAGGAGAATCATTGATTAGCTGCCTCTTGCATGCCCCTACTGAGGATCAAGTCTGAAACCTGACTGGGAATCAAATCGCGACCTCCTGGTTCAGAGATTGATGCTCAACCACTGAGCCCCACTAGATGGACCCCATTTCTATCAATACCAGGCCATGAGACACATTGGCAAGATCTCACTCCTAGACAAAAAGTCTAAAATTGCCCAAACTCCTTTGCAGCTAGGTTTCTGGATATGAATTAATTTTTACCAATTGCTTGCACAATATTTGGAAGGCAGAAGTGGGACAGAGGCATCTTCCTGCAGTTTGGGCTGTTTGCTGCTGGTGATCATGTTTGCAGAGATGTGGAGGTTTTCTGCTGTGGAATCCAGGCTGTGCACAGGCAGTTGTGGCAGAGACAATGCCCTGTGACCTGTTTTGTGGGAGCTGGAGGACACTTGCAGAGGCAGCAGTTTCCAGATCCCTGGGTCACAGCTGTGCCAGAGTGTCCCAGAATTCAGCTGTGGCCAAGGGAGAAGTTCTTCCCACCGGGCAGATTCTCTAGGGAGTATTCCCTAGGGGGCCAGCCTAATACCTACTCCTCCAACTTTCCAATGATTTCCCAAGCACCAATTCCCTGGGTTAAATTCTTTCCTGCCTAAAATAGCAAAGATATAAAAACAATTTGGATCCTCTACTTTCAATGAAAACAATGCTGCACAGAGTCAGGTATGGGAAGTGGCTGAGGTGTTGCGAAAGGCTCCCTTCTTTGAGTTTCAGCTTCCTCTTCTGTAGAACAGAGACCAAAGATTATCTGTTTATAATTACTGAAGATGGTGGCAGCTGTGTTTCCTGAAGATGGCCACATTTCCCATCCCTCCTGTGGCCTTGCCACTTTCCACCATGTCCTCTTTCTTAAAGCAGGCTGACCGCTGATGTGATGGTAACCAGTACATTGGTTGCCAGCAGAATTCCAAATTCAAAGCTGAAAAGGCTCTGGGCTATAGCCTCACCCACTTTGCCAGGGTTTCCAGCTCCAGCCCACCCACACCACTTGCCACTGGGGCTCTGGCTGGGGTGGGACCTTGCCCTCCTGGCATGCTTCCCCTCAGGTTGGTCCAGCACCTCGCTGAACACCATGGCCCACTTTGGAGCTGCTGGGCCCAGTGGTCAGAGTAAGAGCCAAGGTTGGGCCTCATGACTCCTGGATTCCATGTGCTGCTGTGCCCTGCGGCCCTTATTATTTTTTATTGATTTATTTATTGATTAAGGTATTATATATGTGTCCTGACCCTTTATATTACTCTTCTTACTTTCTCTTTTATGCTTTAGAACAGTGTGGTTAACCCTGAATGACATTAGAATCAAAAAGAAGCTTTAGAAAAATAATGGACATCTAATTTAAAAAAAATAATTTTAGGCATATGGAAGAGTTACAGAAAATAGCACAGAGAGTTCTTATTACCTTTTATCCAGCCTCCTCTACTTTCTACTTAATAAATTTGAGGATTAAATAATGGAGACTATACAAATTCTGTTTTTCTCCTCAAACTTTAACCTACTGATTTTAATATTCTATGAGTCTTTCCTGAAGCACTTTTACTGTGAATTTTAAATGGTGATTTTCTCTTTCCCTCTTAGATTCTGTAACGAATTAATGAGGAAGAGATGAAAGAGTCCTTTCTTCTGTATTTATTTAACCACTAGGGGCCCGGTGCACAAAAATTTGTGCATTCGTGGTGGTCCCTCAGCCAAGCCTGTGCCCTCTCGCTGTCTGGGATCCCTTGGGGGATGTCCACCTGTTGGCATGCCTGGCCAGCTTGGATGATGGGCTGATGGCTGTTTGCAGGCTGGCCAAGCCCCCCAGTGGGGAACCTCACCCCATGGGGGTGTGGCCAGCCTGGGTGAGGGGCTGAGGGCCATTTTCAGGCTGCCCACAGCCCACTCAGGGTTTGGGTCCTTAATGGGGTGCCAGCCTGGGTGAGGGGCTGGGTAAGGCACCTGGGCGCCACCTCCAGGGTCCTCATCACTGGCTTCCCCTCCTCTGCAGCCAGCGCCCAGATAGCCATGCTGGGTGCCGCCTGCGGCTCCCTCTTGTCAGTTTGGTCGCAATGATGATTGCGACCTCCCAGCAGGCCCTGTTGGGTGCTGCCTGTGGTCTGATTGCCTGCTGGGTTCCCATTGCCAGGGTAACACTGCCAGCGTCCTGCCCCACCGCTATGGATGCAACCATTTTTGTCCCGGAGTGATGGTTAATTTGCATATTACTCTTTTATTAGATAGGATTTGTTTATATCAGCATGGAATTATAGACATTGATTTTATTCTTTGTGTTATAATTCAATTTGATAGTTATTATGTTGCTCAAACTGTGCAAGTTTGGACTGTTCTTGTAGTTTGTCTCTGGCATACTTTTTTATTTATTGCATTTTTTATTAAATTTATTGGGGTGAAACTGGTTAACAAAATTATATGTTTCAGCTGCATAATTCTTCAACACATAATCTGTACACTGTTCTGTGTTCACCACCCCAAGTCAAGTTTCCTTTCATCATCATTTATCCCCATTTACTCCCTTTTCCTCTCCTTCACCTTTCCCAACCTCCCTCCCCCCAGAAATCACCACACAATTATCACTGTTTATAAGGTTTTTTCTGTTTTTTTTCTTTTTCACTGTATCTCTTCACCCCTACTTCTCCCCAACAGCTGTCAGCCTACCCTCTAGCTATGACTCTATCTCTATTTTGCTTGTTAGTTCATTTTGTTCATTAGTTTTCACATATGAGTAAAATTATATGGTGCTTGTCTTTCTCTGACTGGCTTATTTCACTTAACATAATACACTGCAGGTCCATCCATGCTGTTGCAAAAGGTAAGATTTTCTTCTTTTTAATGGCTGAATACTATTCCATTGTGTAAATGTACCACAGCTTTTTTTTATCAACTCATTTACTGATGGATACTTAGGCTGCTTCCAAATCTTGACTATTCTAAATAACAATGTATTGAACATAGGAACATAGGGGTGCATATATTCTTTTAAATTAGTGTTTCATGTTTCTTTGGATAAACTCCCAGAAGTGGAATCACTCAATAATAAGACAGTTCCATTTTTTTTAAAGTAACTCCATACTGCTTTTCACAGTGGCTGTACCAATCTGTACTCCCACCAACAGTGCACCAGAGTTCCTTTTTCTCCATATCTTCACCAACAGTTGCTGTTTGTTGATTTATTGATGAAAGCCATTCTGACAGGTATGAAGTAATATCTCATTGTGGTTTTAATTTGTATTTCTCTAATGATTATTGACAATGGCCATCTTTTTATCTGTCTATTAGCCATCTGTATGTCCTCTTTGGAGAAGTGTATAGTCAAGTCCTTTGCCTATTTTTAAATTAGATTATTTGTCTTTTTGGTGTTGAGGTTTATAAGTTCTTTATAAATTTTGGATATTAACCCCTAATCAGAAGTGTCATTGACAAATATGTTCTCCCATTCAGTGGATTTTCTTTTTATTTTGTTGACGATTTCTTTTTCTGTGCAAAAACATTTTAGTTTGTTGTAATCCCACTTGTTTATTTTTTCTTTTGTTTTCCTTGTCTGAGGAGATATATCATAAAAGAGATTGCTACAATAAATGTCATAATTTTCAACATGCAGCCACTTTCTTAGTGGTTGTTCTAAGGGTTACTTTATGCATTTAATTAATCAGAGTCTATCTTTAAATAATATGATGCTTCATGCTTTGTAAATACACATTCTCACTGCTAATGTTCCCATCCTTTGTGCTATTGTTTGTATGCCTTTTACTTTTACATATGCTATAAACACAAAATAGGTTGTTACAATTTCTCCTTTCAACATGAAGGTATATTTTAAACCAAAAACAACAAAAAATTACATTCCCTTTATTTGTGTAACTTTTAGTTTTCTTTATCTCTTTCTATAGATCCAAGTTTCTCTCTGGTAGCATTTCTTCCTGGCTAAATAACTTCCTTTTCCATATCTTGTAAATTCCCAACCATAAATTCCCAGGGTGCTTGTGTTTTTAAAGAAAGTATTTTTCTTCATTCTTGTGAAATGTGTTTTTTAAGTATGGAATTCTAGTTTGAAAGGTTTTTTTCCCCTTTAGCATTTGAAGTTGCCACTCCATTGTTTTCTGTATGATTTCTGAAGAGATGTCTGCTATCATTCTAATCTTTGTTCCTCTTTGTATAATGTAACCCTTTTTTCAGGCCACATCCCAGATTTCTCCGTTTTTCATTTTTATACATGTAAACACAATATGCCAGAGGGGTGTGTGTGTGTGCGTGTGTGTGTGTGTGTGTGTGTGTGTGTTTGTGTTTGTGTGAGCGGGTGTGTGTGTGCGTGCATGTGTGTGTATGTGTGTGTGTGTGGTGTTCCTGTTTCTTGCCTATTGTGCCTCAAAGAAGCTCTGTCTATTGCAAGTGACTTGTTACTTGATATGTGCAAACCTGGGGAGGGGTAGATGGCGTTCTCCTGTCACCACTAAGTCTAATCCTTAGCCAGTCACTGTGTATCTGGGACTGCCTTTTTTCCTCTCAGCATTCCTGCCCCTTTCCCTTGCACAGTTGTGAGCCCAGCATGCCTTTCATTCTCATTACAAATCATCCATGATAATTATAATAGTTGTGGGTAATTTCTTCTTGGTAGAAATCCTCTTCCTATTTAGTATTGATGAGACACATGGCTCTGCAATTATATACATAAAGTACCAGACACATAGTAGACATTTAGCAAATGATGGTACTTTTCCTTTTGTCTCCATTTGAAGTGTTGGGAGCTTAGGGGATATTTTCAGGGAGTCGGAATTTGGGTAAGGAACACATTTTCTTCTATACTAATACTATATTCAGCTGAGGTAGACCATGGGATCCCTTTGCTTTGTAACTCTATAATTACATATTTACAGACTCAGCAATTGGCAAGGTCACTCTGACCTTCCTTGAGACAAATTGCCCTGTTAGAAAGCCTACTGAGTTCTAGGTGTTTGGTTAATGTGGTTTTTGGGCTTTGCAGAATCCTGCCACATTTGTAAGATTATTCAAGTTCTCTTTGCGTTCTGGTACACAGTTAATATAACTCACATGCATATTACATAAACCTTTACTCCAAAGAGTGAGATAAGTTGCTTTTTCAAATAAATGGCTTTTTAAAAAGTGGATTGTTAAAGGCATATTTTAAAAGTGAGTTGTTAAAGCCATATTTAAAAATAATATTTCAAATATGTCCATTTCTATATCTTACTGACTTTTATTAAGGTATAGATTATTTACAAATGGTGTTGGTATATACTTGAGGATTTTCTTCTCTATTATTTGCCTGTTAATCAAGTTGATTTCCCCAGTCTGATAGTATTTAAGATGAATAGAAATAAATGCAATTACCAATTAGAAAACAAAGGCTTTCCATATAGCCAGTTAATTTTTACAGTTTTCAGAATAATTTTATTCCCTTTATTATTTGAACAGTGGATACTTTCAATCACGACCTAAACTTAGAGTTGAAGGGCATGAAAAAATCAGAGATGGATGGAAGGAAGATGAATCATACACATTCTTGTATTAATTTTAAGAATATATTGTATGAGAAATTGTTCTTTTGAAAATAACATGTCTACTTCAAAACATTGAGGCTCATTGTGTGGCCCCATGGTTACAGTACTCAGAGGGTGTGTGTGCCTCTGCCACAGATAATCCTCTACTTTGCCCTTCGGCATGGCTGCTTCGAGGTCTTTCTAGAGCAAGATCCACTTCTTTATGTAGATTTTTATTTGATGCCTCTGCTCTCCTTTTACTTTATTCTCATGAGGTTGTGTCCCTCATTGTTCAAAGAGTTAAGCTTTTCATGTGTGTACTTTAATTTGTCTAAGAATTCTTGACTACATCAGTCTGGTAACTGTTCCTTCTTCTGTGTCGTCATCCTTCTTAGCTCTATTGGTTGCTGTTCCACACCCCCTTCTTGCCATACCTCCCCAACAATGGATTGCCTTTTGTGTGCTTTTCTTATTTACATAAAACTAAATCTAACTCCTCACTACTTGTGCACTTTTTTTAAGCTTGGATTTTGTAAGTTAACCATGTACTCAGTTGACTGAGTCGGTAATTCTAACACAAATAGTGATCCCACATTCTTTTCCCCATTTCTCCTTTCCCAGAGACGGTCCCTTTCAATGAGCTCTTTTTATATGTATTTTCATATCTCTGTATCTTTTAATATCTCTAAGTACCACAATCTCTAAGTACTTCTTTTCTCAGATTTGAATATAATCTATTGACTTCCCACTATGAAAAACAAGAATTTATCTTTCTCCTCACTATCCATATCCAAAAACATAAGCAAACTTCCATATCTACTCGTCATTCTCCAAGTAGATATGTATTGGAATTTGGTTAGGTCTATAAACAATCTTGAACATTTTCCTTAAATGATTTAATTCTGGTTCTATTTTCTCCATCATTTAGATTGCCTTTTGAGATAGCTTTAACCTTATCTTACAAAGACTCTATTGAGTTTGACTTTTTTTTTTCTTCTCATATTTAATTTTTGTAGAATATCTTTTTGCTCTCTGGATGGTTCTATTTCATAGTATCTTAGAGTTGCTTAATAAATGCAATATGAAGTCTTATTTCTTTAAAAATATCTATGATACATAAATTTGTTTTTCCTTTCTCTTCATGGCCTCAGTTTTCTTCAGGTTGTTTTGTTCTATCTATTGTTTTGGACTCTCTTTCTCCTGTGATAGAGGCTTTCCTCAGATACTTAGTAATCCTCATAGTCTATTCATATTTGAGAGTTTCCTGAACTAAAAGCTTGACTAACAACTCTGAACATGTGAGTAGGTCTTAGTTTACTAGTGGTTTCACTGTAAGATGATTCCTCATTTGTTAAAAAAAAAAAAAAAAAAACCCTGATGCTTTTCTTTAGCTGAGAGTTAGATTTCATGAGAGGATTTTTCCCATGTCTAGTCTGGACAGTAAAGACCTTGTTGCCTGTGCTTGGAGCATTGGAAAGAAGGATGGGAGATGGGTATTTCATATGCATCAATTTATTTGATACCCTTGTTTGCATAAGTTACATCTGCCATCAACCCTCCTTGCAGTGCCTTAGTTTAGAGATCCTCAGTGGCCCACTTGCTTAAGCTGGGACATGCATTTACTAGAATCACTTTCTCTGTATTGTTCCAGGTTAGATTGGTTGAAAGAGAAACTTAGTAAGATTTAAAAGGAAGAAGTGAAGCATCACTCAATACAGTCTGAAGTTCCATGAGCTTCCTCTTTGCTGCCTCCCTTCATTGTTGGACATGAGTGGCTTCTCAGATTGATCATTTCTCTCATTCTCCAGCTCCTTCCTCAGTTGTGTAAAGTCTAATTCCTATAATACACACCTAATTGCATGACACGTGTACTCACTCTGCTCTGCTGCTTTAACTTTGGCTGATAGACCTCAGGTTTATCCTCCTCAGTGGATAAACCTGCCATCTTCTGCTCAGAGGCATGCTGAAATAGAGATCTTTATAAGCTACTTCGAAACAGTTAGATTTCTAGATTGAGCTCATGTAATTGGAGAGGGAATTATTACTACCCGCCCCCAATAAACACACACATCATCCTTCATTACCACCAATCCCAGAGTTAGCCCATGCTGTCAGTTCTTCAAAATGATTCCTGACTCTTCTCAATGTATTCTTTAAGATTTGGCTTTCTCAGTGCACTACATTATTTGTCTTTATTCCATCTGCTTTCTAGCATCCATGATTTTCTTATTGATGTCTCTGCTTCTCTTCTCCCAATCTTTGTAGATTTGTGCCTTAAAAAATACTGGAAATTTCAGTGGGACTTTGATTTTGGTGAGATTTCAGGAGAGGGTGAATTAGGTACATGTGTTTAATCCACCAGCTTTACTGACACCTTCACTCACTTTTTAAACTTTTTTTTTAATCTGTCTCTGGGCTTCAACTCTGCTATTTCTCCTTCCTTATAAATAACCTAGTTGTCAAATCAAAACTCCACTTTTGAAGTCAATGTTGCCCTTATATTTTTCAATAGTATTTGACATTACTGATTCTCTTGCTCAAGTATTTTCTCTCTCCCTACTTTCCTTTTATAATGTCTTTGCAACCACCAACACTTATGAAGCATCAGTTTTATGCCAAATTTTTAGTTATGAATCACCTTTCTCCTTCAGAAGATGCAGGAAACTGAAACCAAAAAGTTGGAGAGTAGAAAAACACTTTAAATTCTATTGTGCTTCATTGATAACTTGTGAAGAATTCCTCCCGCTCTGCAAGGAAATGACAGGTTGTCAATTACCTCATGCTACTAAGGTCTGAAGCAGATAGCAACTCTGTCTGTATGAGTGCTTCCTTCCAATAGGGCCTGGCTGTCCATTGTTTCAGGGTTTCTAATTCTCCGCAGAACATCTGGTTAATAGCATGTGGGCTTTGGTTCTGCTAGGCTAACCAGTGCACAGAAAAATCGAGTGAGGACATGGAGAAAGGTCCTTTTCCAATACACTGGAGATGAGTGTTCAGTCTGAGGGAGGAGATGGCCTTTCATTTTTGTCACAAATCCTGAACTGAAGGACAAAAAGAGCAACATTCACCCAGGGAGTAACCACCACCCTTGTCACTGTTCTGCACTTATAGAGAGATATTTTTTTTTCTTTTGCAAATAAAAATCCTAGCATGATTTTTTTAATTGCAATGTTACATTTTTATAGGAAAAATAAAGTGTATTTTTTTATTTACTTTTCATTTATTTTAAACATATTGTATTGATTTTCCACAGAGAGGAAGGAAGAGGGATAGAGAGTTAGAAACATTGATTAGAGAGAGAAACATCAATTAGCTGCCTCCTGCACACCCCCTACTGTGGATGTGCCAGCAACCAAGGTAAATGCCCTTGACCGGAATCGAACCCGGAACCCTTCAATCCACAAGCCGGTTCTCTATCCACTGAGCCAAACTGGTTAGGGCAAGTGTATTTTTTTTTTTTTAGATTCACTTTAATTTAAAAAATAGTTTTAACCACAACCAGTCTGGCTCAGTGGATAGAGCATTGGCCTGGGGATTGAAAGGTCCCAGGTTCAATTCTGGTGGAGGGCATATACCTTGGTTGCGGGCACATCCCCAGTAGGGGGTGTGCAGGAGGCAGCTGATCGATGTTTCTCTCATTGATGTTTCTAACTTTCTATCCCTCTCCCTTCCTCTCTGTAAAAAATCAATAAAATATATTTAAAAAATAGTTTTAGAAGCAAAGCGGATTTATAAAAAGAGATTAGCAAATTAAATAATAATTGCTGGTGAATTAAAAGACAAGAAAGACTTTTTATATGAGAAAATTCAAGCAGCAGCGTCATTTTATTTTTTTCAGTAATTTATTTATTGATTTTTAAAACGTACGGACTTCTAAATTGAATTCATTCGGGTGATATTGGTTAGTAGGCTCACACAGGTTTCAGTATACAGCTCCATCATACATCATCTGTGTATTGTACTGTGCAGCAGGCACTTAATAAGCATCAATAATGCAGCAAGTGATTCAAAGTCATCTGTGTGGTGATAGAACCACAGCTGATACGGTTTATCATCATGAATGCTTATTCCTCTCTTGATCCTCTCTGACCTAATTGAAATTATCTCCACATGAAACATTTCACCTTCCCAGAATTAAAAGTAAATTACTAGGTGAAGTAATGTCTTTTATAGTTTGGAAGGACACGGCTTGCTAAGAGAAGATAGGACAATTCTTTATGTCTCTCTTTGGTAATCCCAACCTAGAGTTGGGTACAATTAATCTTCGTTACTCTGTATTTGCTAGTTTACTCACTAGCTAAAGTGTATTTGTAAGCCCGGATCAATACTCATTACTCTTATGTGGTCATTCTTAAATGTGTGCAGAGCTGCAAAAAATTTGAGTTCTCCAATGTACACGTTCATAGCTGAGGTACAACAAAGTCTCTCTCTCTCTCTCTCTCTCGCTCTCTCTCTCTCTCTCAATAAACAAGTGCTCTTTCCTTGGTCTATTTAGTGCCATGTCTCTTGCATTTTGTGCTTTTTGTTGGCCATTTCACTGTTTAAATAGCCCTCCAACTGTAGCACTGACATGCTGCCTACTGTTCCTAAGTGTGGGAAGGCTTCATGTGCCTTAGAAAGAACCTAAGTGTGTTAGATAAGGTTCATTTAAGATAACTTTCATTCAGGCATGGGCTATAGTAAGCTCAACATTACTGAAGCAACAATATGTATCAAATAATGTATTTTAAAAGAAAACATATATAAAACATAGTTATGTACTGATTCATTGACAAAAATTTGACTGGGTCTCATGAGAACCCATCTTTATATTTTTCCTAAAAGAGATTCAGTGCTAATTTAATGTTTGCTGCAACTTAATAGAATATAACTATGTACTGTGAATAATGAGAACTGATTATGATTATTACATAAGGAGGAAGAGATCAAGAAACAGGTTTGAAACCATTTTCAAATAAATATCTGTACTACATCAACTACTATTTCCTGTAATATATTTTCATTTTGTTCTACATTTTTGATTTCCCTCTATGAGTTAACTCAATATCCATTTTCACCTCTCCCCCAGCCTCCCAATAAATGAAAGGGCCTTTACCTGAAATTTGGAACTTTTTTCTCTCATCTCTTTATTCTACATAGGCCTAGTACATGAAAATCATACATTGGGGTAAGGGCGGAGGTTCCCTCAGCTAGGCCTATGCCTTCTAGCAATCTGGGAGCCCATGGGGAGTGGGCCTGAGCCATCAGAGGGACATCTTTAGTGCTGACATGGAGGCGGGAGAGGCTCCTGCCACCACCCTGAGCTCGCCAATTGTGAGCCCAGCTTCTGGCTGAGCAGCACTCCCATTGCACTGAGCACCAGGGGGCAACTCCTGCATTGTGCATCTGCCCCCTGGTGGTCAGTGCACGTCATAATGTCTGGTCATTCTGCCTTTGGTCAATTTGCATATTAGCCTTTTATTATATAGGATTCTCCAAATTTTAGAGTATTGTTCCTTATCGAACTATACAACACATTATTTAATCTTTCAGGAAGCTAGAGTATCATGAAATGTTTTAAAACTATAGCAAGGGGAAATTTAAGGGAAAGCTCCTTACAATGGGTGATAGTTCAATTTAAAGATGAGTAGAAATTAAATAAGGGAGAAATGAAGGAAGGGAAGTTCCTAGTAAAGGAGCAATATTGGAGTAGGATAGGTGCATTTAGGGTGAAGGTGGTTGGCATGACCCCCAGTATGGATGCATGAGAATTTATGGCACAGGTTAGGTGGGGATGTAGGCAGAACACACTATGTGAAGGGGCTTGGCATTTGGCAAATAATTTTGTCTTCACAGAAAGCACATAAAGTAGAGACATTATATCTTATTTCTAATTTATTTGTTCATTTATTTACATATCTTACAATGGTCTCTCTAGTTACTTTAGGAGGCTATTTTAATATTTTCAGCTAAAATGATAAAGGTCTCTACCAAAGCAGTAGCCATTGAAAGGAAGAGAAGGATATAAATTGTAAGGACGTATAGATCTTAGAATTTAAAATTCAAACAACTAACTGCATATTGAAACTAACTTGAAAGGAGAAATCTAGACTCCCAATATTGATTTATTTATTTTATTTTTCATTTTGAACTTTTTTGTTAAATAACCTACATGGAGCTCTCACCACCTACAGTAACAATGCTTTTGGAACACCTCCTGAAAGTCCTGCCTGAGGATCTTCTTCAGGAATTCGCCCTCATCAGAAAGATGTCCATGGTGGTTTGCTTGTTTTGCTTATTTTTTCCCCATTACAAATTTGCTTATAAGCAAATAACTTTTCACGAACATTCTTCTTCATTAATAAAGACACTTTGGTGCTGTGGCTTTCATGTTTTCAAATGTTTTAAGGAGCTTGTTGAGGTCTACAAAAGCTTCTGTAAATGTTGGGGTTTCTTCTTTTTCTTTTCCTGTAGTTTTCTTTTCTCCTGCCTCTTCTGCAGCTATACTTTTTTTTTTTCCATTCTTTTTTTAAAAATATATTTTATTGATTTTTTACAGAAAGGAGGGGAGAGGGATAGAGAGTTAGAAACATTGATTAGAGAGAGAAGCATTGATCAGCTGCCTCCTACACACCCCCTACCGGGGATGTGCCTGCAACCAAAGTACATGCCCTTGATCGGAATGGAACCTGGACCTCTACCCAGTGAACCAAACCAGCCAGGGCATCCTTTTCCATTCTTAACAATCCCTCATTAGTAAATTGAAGAGCCAACTCTAGGAGCTTCTCATTGTTGTTCTTATCCACACAGAGGTTAAAGTTGTTTGCCATTACAACCACAGCCTTGTTGATTTTTGCAAACACCTTTGACACCATGGATAAACCTCTTGAGTGTCTTCTTCCAGATATCCCTCATACATTTCTTGGTGACATCACCCCAAGCCCAAAAAATATTCATGATACAGTCACAGATGTTATAATCTCTTCAGAATTTCACTGGTGTTTTTTTTAGTATCTTCCTCTGTTGCATCAATAACCCAAACAAAAATCCTCCTCACCTAGTAGATCTTGAAAACTGTTACAGCTCCTTGACCCATTGGTTGGATCAAAGAGGTGGTGTTTGGAGGGAGAAACACCACTTTGATATTGAGATGAAGATTACTAATAAAAGGAGAATGCCAGGGAACATTACCAATAATAAGCAAAATTTTGAAAGTTATTTTCCAAACAGTATTTCTCCACTTTACTGGCGTTGCAAATCAGGAAGGCATCTTGGATGGGTCATTCATGACTTGTTATTACTCTTATAATACACTGGCAGTGGATGCTTATTGATGTTTGTAAGTCCTCACTGTGCCAGATCTCAAAGCATTTTAATTTGTTTCCTGCCACACATTGCCTCCAAGCAAGACTATTATCCTGTCTTTAACAGCTTGGAAAAGTGGCATTGACTTGGCCTTTTTATGGCTGAAGGTCTTATCAGGCATCTGTTTCCAAAAGAGGGAGGTTTCTATCCATATTGATTATTTTCTCTGGCAAGTCATTTTCTTCTATAATGAGCTTATCTACTTTTCAAAAATTCTTCAGCTGCTTTCACATCAGCAATCACAGACTCATCACTCGCTTTCACATTATGTAATGAATAACAATTCTTAAATCATCTCAACAACCCAGAGCTAGCAATCAATTCAACATCTTAGTTGAGACCCTTCAACACTGCACACAAACTTCTTGCTGTGTCTGTGATCATCCTGGTGCTGAAAGGATGCACATCTGTGTCTGGTCTTCAATCCGAGTCATTAGAAGTTTCTCCATGTCTGTTATAGGCACCTCTGGAGTATAAGTATTAGGCTCATTGCCTTAAATGAAACTAATCCTTGTACAGCTTCTATCACTTTGTTCTTGTTTTTCAAGATTGTAGCTTTGGTGAAATGGTACATGCCTGATTGCTGGCAATAACCATCACAGATTTCCCATATTTGTACTCCTTAATCACTTTTAATTTTTTTTCCAGCTCCATCACTCCATGTAGCCTCTTACTGTCAACATTAGCTGTGAATTTTGTAAGTTTAGGGGCCATGATAAACAACAACACAAAAACCCCACATAAAACATGAGGTTAAATGAAGCATAAGAGAAAATAATACAGTCAAGGATGATTACAATGTCACCAGGTGATAGATATTTGTCAGCTCCACTGTAATCTTATGGAACCTGTCATATATGCAGTCAATTGTTAACTGAAAGGATATGCAGCTCATGACTTATTTTTTTTCACTTATCATTTTATCCTCTTTTTTTCTACCTCCTGGCAACTCTTTTAAAAAATACATATTTCTTTTATTGATTTCAGAGAGGAAGGGAGAGGGAGAGAGAGATAGAAACACCAATGATAAGAGAGAATCATTGATCGGCTGCCTCCTGCATATCCCCTACTAGGGATCAAGCTGCAATCTGGGCATGTGCCCTGACCGGGGAATGGAACTGTGACCTCCTAGGCCGATGCTCAGCCACTGAGCTATGCCGGCAGGGCTCTTCTCATATTTCTTTACTAGCAATCTTTGTTTTTCTTCTTCCTTCCATCCCTCCCCCCCTTCAAGGCTGACTTCTCCCAGGATTATGTTTTATCCATCTCCCCTTTTCAAGGGTGGCAGTTGGTTCAGTCGTTTTCCTGAGCAGGATGCAAGGGTGATTTCTTTCCCAAGTTTTTATCCAGATGGATTCGAAGAATGAAGCCATGGACTAAAAGGTGGTAGATGAAAAGGGTGGGAATTTATTGAAAGCAAGTACAAACTCCCAAGTGGGGAGGGGGCTTCAAGGGGGTGACCCACAAAGCTCTTTTTTTTGCTAAGGTTTATAAAGGCTGCAGTTCTTTGTCTCTTCATACTCCCTTCTAATTGGTAGAATATCAGCTTCAAAGCCCAAACCCTATGTGGAGCCCCTGCTCTTTCTCTCTCCCTTCAGTGGTAGAATTCTCTATCTGCTGTGAAAATATGTTTTCCTCTTTCTTCTATTTGTCAGCATTTTTCTATCCTCTGTGAAAGTTTGTTTTCTTTTAATCCCCATGCCCTGTGGCTTTTTCCCATCTTCTGTGAGTGGATGTTTTCCTCTCCCCTTATCCTGTGGCATCTCTTGTTTTTTTCCCCTCTGTAAATGTATGCCTTTGGGCAGTTTCAAGCCCTTACCTATGCTTTCTTTCCCCATGAACCCTCTTTATTCTTAAAACTCCCTAAACCTGCCTATTTCATCCCTAAAACTCCTTTCATAGTGACTTTAAATATATATATATATATACATATATATATATATATATATATATATATATATATATATATTGATTTTTTTACAGAGAGGAAGGGAGAGGGATAGAGAGTTAGAAATATCGATGAGAGAGAAACATCAATCAGCTGCCTCCTGCACACCTCCTACTGGGGATGTGCCCGCAACCAAGGTACATGCCCTTGACCAGAATCGAACTTGGGACCTTTCAGTCCACAGGCCAATGCTCCATCCACTGACATGGCCCTATCCACAGTTAGGGCCATAGTGACTTTATATGAGAACGAATGTTTTTGCAATTTTGAAAAGAGCCAAGAGATGACTCACCTTAAACTGAGTTAATCTTTAATACCAAGTATTATATCTTGCTCAGTTTTTATCTATTACATCTCTAGTGTCCAGTAGAGTAACTGGCACACAGGTGATTGTGATAAAGAACAATAACTGTTCCCTCCAAATTTTAATAAAGGAAAACTACAGTTTGAGGTGAGTATGTGAGAAACTTACTAGGGATTGTGTGTGTGTGTGTGTGTGTGTGTGTGTGTGTTGCAGTTAGGTGTGCTCACATGGTGAAGTCTGTACCTCTACTATATGAATGAGAATAATGGGTACAACTTCCTAGATATCTCCTTTAAGATGCTTATCTGGGCCTCTGTTTTCTCCTCTGTAGCAGGTGAATACTGACTTAGAACCAAAATGGGAACTTCTCTACCAGTCTTTAGTAATGTACTTCTAAACCATAATACTGAAGACAAAAGCATATATATATATATATATATATATATATATATATATATATATATATATATATAATAATAATAAAAAAATATACAAATTTTCCAGGACACCGTAATGGCATGACTGAACAGCAGGGTCCTGAGGCTGCATGGTGCCTGGCTGGGGCCAGGGACCTCAGGCCACGCCCCCTGCCCCATGGGACTTGATGGGGACCTCAGGCCACCCCTCACCTGGCAGGGCTTGACAGGGGACCTCATGCTATGCCCTCTGCCCTGGCACTGGGCCAGGAGACCTCAGGCCACACACCTGACCCCAGTGCCAGGCTGGGGGACCTCCAATCATGCACCCTGCCCAGCAGGGCTTGATGAGGGACCTCAGGCCGTGTCCTCTGCCCTCTGTCACAGTGGCACTGGGCTGGGAGACCTCAACTGCTCCTCTGCTCCAGTACCAGGCCAGGGGACCTCTGTTGCAGAAAGACCCAGAAAAACTAAGCAATGCTTTGAAGAAGTGGGAAAGTTTTCCAAATCAGAGTGGAGTAACATGCAGGGACTTTGCTTTTATAACCACCTTTTGGGTTCATTGTATTGCAAATATGCCCCCTTCCCCCTTTGAGGCCCTGGAGGAAGTTCTCCCCCAGGTGTCCCAAGGTTTTGGTGCCAGTTAACAATCCACCCTTCCCCCAGGGCAGTGCTTATGGCTTCTGTTCTGCAAATTCAGTTTCGGGAAGGAGTCAATGACTCAGCCAAAGGTCATTAAGAATGCACACTGAGCCTGTTAGCATGAATTGCAACCGCCATCCCCCCAAAACATCAGGGCTACATTTGAATTAGCCCTTTTTAGCCTTCTCATGCCCAGCAGGGCTTGACAGGGGACCTCAGGCTGTGCTCCTTGTCCTGGCACCAGGGCCAGGGGACATGAGGCTGTGCCCCGTGCTTGGCAGGGATTGACAAGGGACCTGAGGCTGAGCCCTCCACCTGGCACTGGGCTGGGGGACTTGAGGCTGCACCCCCTAGCCAGAGGGGCTTGACAAGGGTAGGGCCCTCCTGGTCTGGGTCTCACCCAATGGGGGTGGGGCTGGCTGGGTCTTGGTGTCCTGCATTTTTGAAGCACATGTGGGTGGTGGGCAAGAACTTGACTCTAGGTCCTGTGGTGCACACCAGACTCTGACAGGAGGAAGATTTTCATATACATTTTATTAATTTTCTTTCATCTTTGACACTTCTATTATAGAGAAAGGGCAAATAGTAGTATTAAAATAATAGGGGCTGGGTGCACAAAAACTTGTGCACTTGAGGGGGGTCCTTCAGCCAGGCCTGTGCCCTTCCGCAGTCTGGGACCCCTCAGGGGATGTCCACCTGCTGGCGTGCCTGGCCAGCCTGGGTGAGGGGCTGAGGGCCATTTTCAGGCTGCCTACAGCTCCCAATCACCCAATGTCCCAGCGAGGCTGGCTGGAATCAGGTTTCTGGGGTTTATTTATCTTCTATAATTGAAACTTTGTTGCCTTGAGCAGCCTAGGCAGGCAGTTTCCTCCATCACTGGTGCAACAGAAGCCTCTTGTTTGCTCTAGCTCCATGGCTCCTGGCTGCCATTTTGGCTGCGTTAATTTGCATATAGCCCCTCTGATTGGCTGGTGGGCATGGCTTGGCTGGTGGGCGTGGCTTGGGTGTAATGGAGCAGGGGTCAGTTTGCACATTACTCTTTTATTAGATTAGATTTCCTCTAATTAAATCGCTTTTAATGTGAATTAATTTTGTGTACCAGGATATTAATTTTTCTTATAAAAACCATACTTTGGGATACCTTTCTGAATCTCTAATTGTTAAGCACCTCTTGAAGGGGGAACCATACTTGGAAGTGGGATACTATTATGAAAAGTATGATTGTATAGTACATAGACAAAATAAAATACTCACAAATATTGTGAGTTGGAAACTGGAAAATTCCATTATGTTGTGGCAACATGCTCAATAAAACTATTGTTGCTATAACTTGGAAGGCAGACCATGTGCTCCGAAACTGCCTTTGAGTTGGCAAAATTCAGAAGGATCCTCTGGGTTGGCTGCTGCACATGGTTTTAGCAAGTGACTAAAAGTAGAAACTAGACATGAAGAAAAATTGGCCAGGTTTCATGTGGCAGACATCAGACACCAAAGGATTTCAAGTGGCTAGAAAGTTAAAGTTATGAAAAGTCCAGAAATGTGAAGTCATTTAAAGTTAAAAAATCTAATGATATCTGTGTGTCAAACAGCAAGAGATAGAGAGATGATCACCCAGAGTTATCCAGATATAAATATCAGGTCAAAGACATCCATGTTTTTCTGTTACTTCAGTTACCTTCGTGGTATCAGACACAGGGTACTGATGCAGTGCCACAGAGCCAGAAGCTTCATAGACAACCACAGTTCTTACTGCCTTTCAGGAGGACAATGAGTCCTAATCCTCTTCCCCTATTAAAATTCATTGGCTGTATTAAGTATTTGTTTTCTTAGTAAATGAAAGACACTTTGTTTTTGGAAGGCCTAACAAGAACTGATTCTGCATGAAGTGAAGGAAACCTGAGTCCCGACAAGCAGTCTATTAAAAAATCCACTGTAAGTGGCATACTATTTGCACATTTATAGTAGTCTGTGGAGATGAACCAGCCCAGGTAATTTAATTTCTTCTAAAGAGAGCGAGAGAGAAATAAAAATTATTTTATTTTCCAAAGCTGCATGGGTCCTTCAAATATGTAAAGGACCCATGCAGCTTTGGAAAATAAAATAAAATGTTTGGCCTAAAGGATGAAACTAGCACAAAAGCCAGAAAATAAAGGAGAAAGATTGCAGTTTTAATAATAATGGCCTATTGAGATGTTTGGGTGTGCTACTTTTCACAGGTATTGAATGGAGGCTAGTAAACTAGAAGTCTAACCCCTGAGGGAATTGCATTCCCAATGAAACACCAAGCCTCTCCCAGAGCTTAGGTCTGATCCCCCAGAGCAACCTTTGAGCCCTCGAATGTTAGTGGCATAAAATGGTCTGTGAACTGGAAGCACTCTCCAGTTCATCTTACTTCAGAGTTGGTTACACAGGATAAAGGACCATAGCAGACAATGGATAGCAGAAGGCAGAAACCAGGGAAAGACGGGCAGAAGAACAAAGTAACCTACCCTACAGATGCTTTGTGATTTCTGTCCCTTAAGCTTTGTAGCTGCTATGGGACACTTCCCCATTTTTTATTTCATTTTTTCTGAATGTTAATTTTATTATGGTTACACTATTCCTATTCTGTCAATATATATTAGGAGAGAAGAATGCAGCTATCTTGTCATTTAGTTAACAGATTGCTTGGTTTTAAGGAGCCAATTCCAGATATGATGAAGGGACTGCACATTGTGAAATCCTGGGTTTCAGGCTGGATGCAGTAAATTCATGATACTTGGGAATAGAATAGTCAACTGGGGTAATTATGAATGCCCCTAGTGTGCCTTTTTTCTGTTCTTAATTTTAGAAACATATACTCTGATATTTCGCTGAACTCTATCATTCAACAGTGACTATGATTCTTAGTCTTCCTTCTTGCTAATTGCAAACAAATTTTGGCCAATAGCATATAACAGAAAACAATGTATGTAATTTTCAGGTCATCTCCTTAAAGATCCTTTTGCTGTACTTTTTCTCCTTCCTTATCAACTATGAAATAACAAAAATTGTAACTTCTGTGAAAGTGCCATGTTTAAGATGGCAAAACTTCCCTACTATCCCAGGAACCCCGAACCCTGACATAGGTCACTCTGGATGCTGAGTTAAGAACAAACTGTAATATCAAATAATAAAGGAAATAAATCAGCAGTTCAAAATATTCCCATAAAGGAAAAAGAACAGATTATAAATTGGCAAGGATGGAAACAGGAACTGAACAAGAGATTAAGGTAGTGGTTTGGATAAATGTTGTAGCAGTGAAAGTGATGAGTAATAGTCAGCATCTGAATATCTTTGATTTTAGAGCCAACAAGATTTTCTGGCATATTGGATATGAAGTTTGGGAGAAGTGGTGTTAATGATGTATTTTTTAAAAATATATTTTATTGATTTTTTACAGAGAGGAAGGAAGAGGGATAGAGAGGTAGAAACATGAATGAGAGAGAAACATTGATCAGCTGCCTCCTGCACACCCCCTATTG
This sequence comes from Murina feae, assembly GCA_004026665.1. Taxonomy (NCBI): domain Eukaryota; kingdom Metazoa; phylum Chordata; class Mammalia; order Chiroptera; family Vespertilionidae; genus Murina; species Murina feae. The sequence goes on along the minus strand of PVJC01008115.1, from coordinate 2,561 downwards.
GGGATGTGCCCACGGCCAAGGTACCTGCCCTTGACCAGAATCAAACCTGGGACCCTTCAGTCCGCAGGCTGATGCTCTATCCACTGAGCCAATGATCTATTTTTTAAAGACTTTGGCATAAGCAACATGAAGGTGGAATTGCCATCATCTGAGCTTTGGGAGACCACATATAGAGAGCTATGTTTTGGAAGGAAAGACCATGTAGTCATGTTTGGCCATAACAAGATGGAAATGCCTATTAGATAGATAAGTTGAGATTAGGGCAGTTGACAATATGCATCTGAAGCTAAGTGGGCAATCAGGACAGAAGATATGTTACAGAGAGCAAAGAAATGCCAAGCACGTTTCATGGAGAACGGGAAGGAGCCCTTCTATTAAACACTAGGGGCTTGGTGCACAAAATTTGTGCACTGGTGAAGAGGGTTCCTTAGCCCAGCCTGCCCCCTCTCACATATTGGGAGCCCTCAGGGGTTGTCCTATTGATGGCTTAGTCCCGCTCCCTGATCCCCTTGGGGAGCGGTCCTAAGCCACAGTCTGGCCTCCCTTTGTTGGAGGCAACTAGGCTAATCAGGGGAAGCCACCAGCCCCATCACCCCCCTGCTGCAGCCACTGCCATTCACTGCAGCCACCAAAGTGTTTTCACTAACATGGACTCCAGTCCCTTCATCATGAAAAAATGACAAGTTTCTTTAGGCATTTTCAAGATCTGTCTTTCATAGAATATGACATTTCTTTCATTCTTTTTTTTTTTATTCTCACCTGAAGACATGTTTCCATTGATTTTTAGAGAATGTGGAAGAAATGGGGAAAACAGAGAGAAACATCAAAGTGAGAGGAACACTGTGATTGGTTGCCTCCTCCATATGCCCTGACCCGGGCCCTGGCCAGGGAGGAACCTGCAACCTAGGTACATGCCTTTGGTCAGAATTGAACCCAGACCCTGCAGTCAGCAGGCTGAGGCATTATGCACTGAGCCAAACCGGCTAGGGCAGGATATGACATTTCTTAGCCCTCTAGCAGTGGACCTTCATTTTTTTTTTCCTCCAGGAGTGTGGTGGAAAAACCCTAGATCGCCTTTTTGGATTCTTATTACCCAAGTTACCAAGAATATTACCAGTGGCATACAGGGAGCTTAGCCAATGAGCGGTCAGAAAAGGTGGTTCCTCTGTAGTTCACTCTGATCACCAGCTTCACCCCTGCCCCTCCAATCCCAGCTCCACCCCTGCCCAGGCCTGTAACCTCTGGCTGAGGCTGCAGGCCAGGGCAGGGGACCCCCAAGCCCTTCTGATCGCCATCTTCATAGAGTCCAGGTCTCTGGTATCAACGGCTCTGATCCTGTCCCCTGCCATCATCGGCTCTGCCCTTGCCCCATTGGCAGCCTCTGGCCAAGGCTACAGACCTGAGCAGGGGGCCCCCAGACCTTTCTTTGCCGGCTCCATCATTGCCCAGACCCCTGTGATCGCAGGCTTCGTCCCTGCCCCTCTGATTGCTGGCTCTGTGAAGCCTAGGCCCCATGCTATCTCTGGCATTGCCCCTGCCCAGGCCTGAGGCCTCTGACCTTGGCAGAGGACTCCCAGCCCCCTCTGATTGCCTGCTCTGCTCCTCGGGCCCCCCGACTCCCCAGCCATCTACCTGGCTAACAGGCCTGACCACTTCAGTGGCGGGGCTGAGCCGGACTGGGCGCTGCCATCTTGTGGCCATGGGGGTGGCCATCTTTGTCACAAAGTGATGCCTAATTTGTATATTACTCTTTTATTAGATAGGATTAGTTACTAATGGACCCCTGGAAATATTTTCCAAATCTGAGTGAGTAACATACAGAGGCTTTGCTTTTTATAAGCTTCTGGGGTCTTTGTTTTGCAGATATGGTTCTGCCCCCTTGAATGCCCCCAGGTGTAAGGCCACATCCTATGATCCTGTGCTGGCACCTGTGCAACAACCCTCCGCCCCCTCAGGACAGCGCTTTGTTTAGTTTTTATGGCCTGACAAGCCTTGCAAAGACCAGTTTCCTCCTCAGATATACATTTAAGGATTGTCAGCAATAATTTTAAATTAATTGCTCTAAATTTTTACTATAAAAATGTTCAATATACAGAAAAATTATATTGCATAAGTAAAGTCATCCCTATAGTTATTCAACCTCAATTTCTGAAATAAAGTAGCATTCTGTTATAAAAGTCACAATGTCACACTCAAGAAATTTGAAATGTCCCCAATATTATTTATCAAGACCATATTCATATATTTCCATTTATCCAAAATATTATTTTAGTACCATTCTTTCTCCAAATTAGAATATAGTCAGGTTCAAATACTGTATTTGGTTATTATCTATCCTATATAATAAAGAGCTAATAAGCCAATTATATTGGATGGCAGAATGACCTTCTGGAACGACCTTCTGGAATGACCAGTGGGCAGAGAGAGGGGCCTGAGGGAGCAGGGGCTGTGAGGGTCAAGCCCCTTGTACAAATTTCATACATCAGGCCTCTAGTTTTACATAAAGAATTATTTCACATTTTTGCCATGACATTGACTCTTCTAAATAAGCAGATCAGTGT
>PVJC01008114.1:0-49391 GCA_004026665.1 Murina feae | reverse complement strand
AAAGGAGAATGGGAAGAAGGAAGGAATGGGGGAGGGAGCAAAGCAGGTCAGAGGGAGGAAGTGAAGAAAAAAATTAAGGTGGGAAGGAAGGAAAAGGGGAGGGTGGGCAGGGGTAAAGATAAAGGAAAGAAGAAATGTGGGAAGGGAAGGAGGGTAGTAGAAAAATGGGAAGAATGATGATGGAACAGAAGTAGGAAATAAGGAGGAAAGAAAAATTTATAAATGATGAGTCAGTAGGAAAAGTGTTACATAAAAGAGAAAAATTGTGTGAGAGGAAGAAGCCAATAAGGAAGTCAAATACAACTGTGCATGAAGGGGATAAGATTAAAAAAGAAAGCTAATAGGGGTGACCAGGCCGGCAGGGGAGGGCAGTTAGGGGATCAGGCAGGCAGGCAGGCAGAATGGTTAGGGAAGACAGACAGGTTAAGAACCAGAGGTCCTGAATTGTGAGAGTTCCCAAGATCTCCATATTGGAGAGGGTGCAGGTCAGGCTGAGGGACCGCCCCCCATGCACGAATTTCGTGCACCAGGCCCCTAGTATATTATATAAGAAACATAAAACAAGATTGGAAGAATAGCATTAATTATTAAAGTTTTTGTTGGGATACATGTGGCTTCATTATAGTAGTCTCTCTGCTTTTGTGGATATTTAAAAATATCCACAATAAGAAGGTGTTGTGTTTTTTTAATGGTTAGAAAAATAACTTGGTAAGTTGGATCTTGGCAAAATATCTCGTGTGTAAATTAAGGGAAAAGAAATATGCTTTACACACATATGGTCAGTTTTGCATTCCAGTGGAGCTGAAATTCAATAATGTTGGATAAGATGAGCAGCTTTGGAGATGGGGAAGCCGGGTTAGAAACTAGGGCACAGGTCAGGACTCTTTTCTTAGCTCTCCTGGAATGAATAATATGGCATAAGAGGGTTTCTGCCACCCGAGCTGTGTTCCTTGACATGGTAGCTAGGCCTGTCCCTACAAATATGCTCAGGGCTTGGCATTAGTAGACACCTCATAAATGTTTGTTGAATGAATGTCAGATGTTATAAAGTCAACTACCTATAGGAAGTTCTGTGATGCATTCCAAACAACCCGCCCCCACTGATCCATGTCACAGCCTATTACAATGGCTAGAATTTCTACTGTTAAAGTCACGCCATTGGTCCATGGCATTGTTACAGCAATTGTTCTCAAACGTGGTGTCTCTGTGCAATGAAGTCATAATTGTCACTTATAAAGTAAATAGCAAGTAGGTTGTTACTAATAATAGTAAAGAAATTTAAGAAAACTGTATCGTCATTGCATATAGAAAACGCCATAAAAAAAACACACACTACTAAAACTGATAAATGAACTCAGTAAAGTAGCAGGATATAAAATAAACATCAGAAATGTATTGCATTTTTATACACAAATAATGAACTCCCAGAAAGAAAAACTAAGAAAACAACCCCATTTACAATTGCAACCAAGAAAATAAGGTACCTAGGAATGAATTTAACCAAGGAGGTAAAAGACCTGTTCTCAGAAAAGTTTAAGATATGGAAGAAAGAAATTGAGGAAGATACAAATAAGAGGAAGCATAGACCGTATTCATGGATTAGAAGAACCAACATAATTAAAATTTTCATACTCAAAGCAATCTATAGATTGAATGCAATATGAAAATACCAATGGCATGCCTCACATAAGTAGAACAAATATTTCAAACATTTACATCGAATCACAAAAGACCTCAAATAGCCTCAGTAACTTTGAGAAAGAAGAACAAAGTTGGAAGTATCATGCTACCTGATATTAAACTATATTAGAAGGTCATAGTAACAAAAACAGTATGGTGCTGGCATAAATCAAACAATATAGTTCAATGTAACAGAATAGAGAGCCCAGAAATAAACCCATGCCTTTATGGTCAATTAATATTTGACAAAGGAGGCAAGAACATACAATTGGGTAAAGGCAATCTATTGATTAAATGGTGTTGGGAAAAGTGGGCAGATATATGCCAAAAAAATGAAACTAGACCAGCTCCTTACACCATACACAAGAATAAACTCAAAATGGGTAAAAGACTTAAATGTAAGCCATGAAACCATTAAAATCCTAGAAGAAAATGTAGACAGTAGAATCTGACATTTCTGATAGCAAAATTTTTTCTGATCTATCTCCTCAGGCAAGAGAAATAAAAATAACAATAAACAAGTGGGCCTACATCTAACTAAAAAGGTTCTGCACAGCAAAGGAAACCATCAACAAAATGAAAAGACAATCCACTGAGTAGGAAAACATATTCACCAGTGGTATACTGATAAGGAGTTAATTTCCAAAATTTATAAAGAATTTATACTACTGAACATCAAAAAAACGAAAGTCCAATTTAAAAATGGGCAAAGGACCTGAATAGCCACTTTTACAAAGAAGACATACAGATGATCAATAGACATGTGAAAAGATGCTCAATGTCAGTAATAATCAGAGAAATGCCAATTAAAACCACAATGAGATATCATGCCTATCATCACTAAATCAACAAACAAGTGTTGCATATAGAAAACGCCATAAGAAAGGATGTGCACTGTTGGGGGGAATGCAGACTGGCACAGCCATTGTGGAAGACAGTATAGAGTTTCCGGAGCTGGGTGAAGTGCCTAGTAAAAGTTGGCACATATTAAGAACCTCATGCCAGGCATACTTCTAGGTACTTTACATTGAATTTACTCACTGAGTCCTCATAACAACCCTGGGTGGCAGGGACTGATATTAATGTTTTAGAGACTAAGAACTGAGGCACCAGGCCCAGGACTGGTGAGCGGTAGGAACTTGCCAGCTGTGCTCCCAGGCATGGTCCTCACCCACTCTCCCTTTAGGGCCCATGACGTTGCTGCAAATAGGCTCTGGGAGTGCCAGGCTGGTGTCCCTCCTCCTGCCCTTGGGTTCATCGGAGTGTCCTGGTAAGGGTCCCTCTGGCCACCAGCAGCCTGTTAACCTAGCACACCTGCCATGTGTGCCATGACATGACCGTGGTTGGCAAATCCGGCACTCCACCGCCTCTCTCAAGCATGTCAGTAACTATGGGGACAGGAGCGCTGCCTTTGCTTTGGGGCACCCAGTATTCTGTCATGAACCCTGCGTGGGCCCTGATCCCTGCCTCTTCCATCACTAGGGGCCTGCCCCAGGGCACCAGGCTCCCTGGCTGGAATTGGGCCACATTGGAACTCTTCCGCATACAACGAAAGGTACTCAGATAGCTCCCAAGTGTGGACTCAGAAGGCTGACTGCAGCCTGAATCCCACCTTGGCCCAGCCAGGGCCCGGTTGTCATCTGTAGCACAGGTGAGCCGCGTGCCCTTTGGTTTCTGGGTCATCCAGGACCAGCCACTGGATGACCCCTTAACCCCATCCCCCACCTTGCCCCACTGAACCCAGTTTGGGAAAAACAAACTGGGACAGCAAAAATACCCCACATTCCAAATCAAGAGAAACCCCAGTGCCCCCAGCAGTCTCTGGAAAACCCTCTTTCACCCCAAACATGAGCTCCCAGATCATGGAGGCCTCAGCACAGGCCTGGCTTTCCAGGTAGGATAATATTCATCCACCCGCCTCCTGCCCACAGCAGGTCCTGTTCCTACCAGCTCCCTGAAGGCCACACAGGCTGCCACCGGGAACCAACCTTCAGACCTGCGGGCTGCCTCGTGCATGGGTGGACATTAGTATCTGCTTTTTCACTGCTGGGCATCCTGGAGGAAGTTGCTGAAGCAGGTTCTGCTACACACACACACACACACACACACGTTCTCCTTCCTTCCACTGTCTCCAAGGCTCTCTGTTTTTAAGAGTCCCTATTAAAATTAAAATACTCCTAAAAGCAATTAAGCTTTGGCAGCTAATAACTTAATTATGAGCTAATACCATATCTTCTCATTGCCCTCACCAGGGGGAGCGGTGGGATGGAAGGCTGATTCTGGAATCAGATTATGGGAGGATCCAGGGAGTGTAACAGGAGGCCTGGACAGTCCACATGGCACAGGGACCCAGGCACTCATTTTGTGTGCCCACAACAGGGCTGGAGCCTTAACCAGGGCTTACAACTAGATGCTAAAATCCAAAAAGCAACCTGTGAAGGAGATCAACCCAGGCACTCCCCATTCACTTTGGGAAGACTATAGCTCAGAGGGGCTGAGACATTTCCAAAGATCACACAACTTCTCTCCCAGGCCAGAGACCTTCCTGACTCCAGACACCAGGGGGTCTTGTGATGGGTGGTGGGAGGATCCTCACATCGTTCTCCCTGATCCTACCACCACTCTCCTCACCCCAGTGTGGAAGCACTGAGCTCTCCAGAGATACAACAAAGTAGCAGAGTTCGGAAATGTCCAGTATAAACTGCCAAGAAGGATAGTCCAAACAAATGTCTGAGGGAGTATATGCAACATTTTCCACGCACTGTAGCATTGTACGTCTCCTGGGACTGCTGAGAGGCAGAAGCTGTGCCCAGGGAACCTGTGCTCTGTGCCTCTAGCTTTCCAGTTTCGCCCATCCTTTTCACAAGTGTGTCTGTTAGCATTTTCGTGGCAAGCCCGATGGCCAGAGACTCCTAGGGGGTCACTCACTTTCCCTTCCCCACAGCTGCCCTTTTGCTTCTAAATGGACATCCTGAGTCCCAGGTACACTCTGGACTGAATTATGCTCCCCTCCCCCTCACCCCCCACAATTCATAGGTAGCAGCACTAACCCCCAATATGACTATATTTTGGGACAGGGCCTTTAAAGAAGTAATTAAGGTTAAATGAGGTCATAAGGATAGGACCCTAATCTCATAGGACTGTATGTGGCCTTAAAAGAAAAGGAAGTTCGTTCTCTCCCTCTCTCTCTCTCTCTCTCTTCCTTGTGTGTCTCAGAGGTCCAGCCTCCAGCACTGTGAGAAAAGAAATGTTTGCTGTGTATGCCCACCCCACCCCAGTCCATGGGATTTTGTTATGCAGACCACGCTGACCAAGACAGGTTAGCACGCTTTCCTCAGCTGGGGCGCTAGAGTTAAGCCACCTGGTGTGCGCTCCACTGCTCATTCCTCAGCATCATCCCCTTCATATAACACAGGGTGTGGTGACTCAAACGCCCATGGGGCTGGCAGCCCTGGAGAGAGGCAAAGAAGCCAAATGGGATGCAGGAGGTGGCAGGTCAGCATGGCAGAATGGCTCGCCTCGTCCCACGGGACAGCCACAGCTTGCCACCAGCTGGCAGGTGCTACAGGGGGTTGGGGGCGGGGGCAGCACTTCCAGGCATCATGTTTAAAGAGAAGCTGGGCGCCCAAACTGTTCAAACAGTAAGTCAGCTGATTTCCCATTTCGGGGAGTACAGCCGGGCTCTCTCACCTGTGGCTTCCCTCACCTGCACTCTCCCGGGTGCCTTTCTCAGGTGTGTCTCAGGGCCCCTGGCCCCATCTAGGGGCAGCACAGACACAGCTTCGGCCCCGACTCCATCTGCTTTCACGTGGTGGGGCTGCCCTTCCTGAAGCTGACCGCAGATGCCCGCACCCGCCCCTTCCCTCTACTCAGCACTTTCCAATTCCACCTGCAATGTTGCACTCAGCTGAGGACTATGCTGGGCTAGGCTTAGGCAGGAGGCAGAGAGTGCAGGGCAGCAGGAAGAAGCCATGGGGAGCTGAACCCGAGGACATGTCTTAGCCAAAGCCTGCTCCAGGTGCCAGGTCAACCAACCGCCAGAGGAGGCTGGGCATCCCAGTAGAGGCCTGAGTCTAATCCAGGCTGAGACCCGGGGCTGTGCTCGGTAAGTCCAGCTGAGACAGGTCCAGGCTGGCGTCTGGAAGCCTGGAGTCTGGGAAGGACTAGTGCTATTCGGTCCCTTCCTTGGGAAGATGTGGGCGAGGCCTCCCACACAACGAATGGGATTGGCAAGGCCACCTGTGCAATGGACTTTGCTCAGAGGGCTGAGGGCTGTGGTCCCAGCATGCCAAAAACATCCTACAACCCTTTCTCCACCCCCTGCTCCAAATGGGACAAAGATTAAACACCAGACAGCAAAATTGGGGCGCAGAAGCGCCACTAATTTGTGTGGACAAGCCTGCATCGGGGTGCGAGGCAATAGATTAGGACCTAAACCAACAGCGTGCTGGTTCCTAAGTGGTTATTCCATCACACGTTGCGTGTTTGACTGTATTCATTATATTTTAATATGATTATGTTCAATCCAGTAGACTGAAACAGATTTGTTCAGATGTGTAATTAGTTCCTACATGCTTGTTACTCTTGGTGGCAGTGTTGGCAGAAGCTCTGAGGACGGAGAGCAGAGGAGCCCATGAGTTCTTCGTGTTCCTTGGCCGTGATGGTGGGGGCCGCACTGAGCCTGGGGTAACTGTGCTGCCCTGAGACACACAGACAGGCCTTAGGCTCCAGCACAGCGACCTTGTGCCCTGAGCCCCAACCAGGAATCCTGCGGTAGCCAAGTTCCACCTGGAGCTCCCCACCCTGGCTGGCTATCCTTGCCCTCTCTTCATCTCGGGTAAGACTCTGGCCACTACCCCCTCCAGAGGCCAACAGTCTCCACATTCACCACATTGCCCCCAGCACCTGGTGCAGGGATGCCTATAGCCATACATTTACCATTTTGAGACAACCATCACCTGAGCGTAGGAGAAGGGGGGCCACACATTTTATAATCAGCTTCCTGGAAAATGCACGCTTGTCAGTCTTTCTCCCAACCTACCCAGGCCTCCTCCAGCTTGGAACTTCCTACATGGATGATAACTATTTCAGCCACCCTACCTGTTCGGGCCTCCAGCAGTTCAAATTCTTCACATCCCTTAAGGATAGCTTTGGTGGCTTGGCAGACAACAACTCCTTCAGATTGGAAGCAAGATCACCTGGCTTTCCCTTCCCAGCACCTTATGGTGCATAGGGCAAGGCATTTGCTGATCATCTTTAACCCAGGGCTCCTGTCTGGTTCTTCTCAGGTAACCCTCGGAGGCTGGGTTTGCTTCTCTTAGTTCTGACAGCAGAGTACTGGTGTCCCAGAGACCACACTTCTTCCCTAGCTCCGAGTCATCCTAGGGATCTGCCCTATTTCCCAGCATTCCCACGGCGGGTATGCAGATCAGGTGCTCATTATACTGCTAACCCCCTGACCCTTGAGTTGCATGAAGACCTAACCAGAAAGCAGCTTGGGAAAAGAAGGCAAGATGGAGCCCACGCATAAGTTTCAGACACAACCAACATTCCACACAGCTTTGCTCCAACCCAGGATGGAACAACGCCCGGACCTGGCCCTCATCCCGCAGGCAGCACCACTGCTGCACAGTCCGCGTTTGCTTCTTGCTGGGTAGGGGCTGCCTGAGAGGCTTCACTCCCTGCAGATGAACTTGAATTTCAGGGCTCCTTTATCCCCAGTGCCCAGGGGCGGGGAGCGGGATTCGGAGAAGGGGAGCCTCCCCACTGCCCTGACACCTGGGCCCCCGGGGAACGAGTTCCCCTTTAAACTCAGGAAGGGTCGCAGCGCTTGGGGCTGAGGACTGAGCTATCTGCCGGGGGTCCCTGGGCATGGAAACCCTCAGGGTCCTCACGTGAGTCTGAGAAGGTGAGTCCATGAGCTGACAAAAACCCAGCCCCCAGAGCAACCCCGACTGCTTTTCATTCTTATCCTTAATCCTTTGTGTAAGTTTTTACCTTTTCATCCTGTTGCTTTCTTTTTTAACCTTTCTGTTTTGACTTATCTTGTTGGCTTTATCTTTGACACCAATCACATTGACTTCATCTTATCTTTATCACCTAATCTTTATTTCTACATGTTTAATTATTCAGAGTTTGCATTTCTATTTTATTCCCTTTTCTCTTCACTCCTTTATTTTTCCTTCAATCTCAAGTTGCAGTTTTTCTACTTTTTACCATTGCTGCATCATTGCAGGCATGTCCCTTTCCCCCTACCCCTACCCCTCCCTCCCCACCCCCAACCCCCACCTCCCCATTGTTCCCTTCATCTGCTTCTCTTTCTTATTTTTCTGAGGAGCCAGCAGAAAGCTGAACCCCATGGCAGGACAGCCTCACACAGGTGAGCGAGGGGACCTTCCTCCTTCTGTCCAGTCCTTCCAGGGCGGGCTCTCCAGGCAGCCACCCCCTCCAGAGACCCAGGAAACTGCCCCTGGATGGGGGCACCTGTGACCTCCCTACAGGAGACAGGCCACTCTTCAGGAAGGCCTTGCACCCCACGTCCCATACCACCTGGGCACAGGAGAAGGGGGGGCCCACATTTTATAATCTGCTTCCTGGAAAATTCACACATCCAGTGTGTGCCCTCCTGCCAGATGGGGGAGGGTCTGGCTTCCTGACCCCAAGTAGGAGCCTCTGAGACAGGCCAAGTCCCACGAAGGCAGCAGAGAGACGCCAGCACCAGCCTCTGACGTGTGACAAATTCCAGACTGAGACCCCTTGCTTTGAGGGATTTTAAGGAGATACTTCTGAAGTACAAATTGCCAGTTATAAAAATGTCACAGATGTAAAGTACAGCAAGAGAACATAGTCAATAATCTATAATAAAAGCTTAATATGCTAATTAGACTAGATGTCCTTCCAGACGACCTTCTGGACAAAGCCACCATGGCGGGGCCTGAGGCAGAGGTGGCCGCCACAGAGGGAGGGGGCCAGGCCCCTTGCACGAATTTCATGCATCGGGCCTCTAGTATTGTAATAACTATGTATGGTGTCCTATGGGCACCAGGCTTATGGGGGAATCGCTTCGTAAGGTACACAAATATCTAGTCACTGTGTTGTATACCTGATACGAATGTAATATTGCATGTCACTGTGATTGACAGAAAAGGTGCCGCGCCCATCTTCAAGTGCATGAGACTCCGACCTGTTAGCTCCAGCTGCCTCCTACAGCAGAGGTCCAGCTTCAGTGCCAACATATTTAAAGTATTTTAAAGTTTAAAATCCCTAGAACTAGAGATCAAAACTTTTAGTGCACTGACCTGGTGGCACCTGTACATTGTGAGGGTGAATTTTAGATGCACAAACCCCACCCATCTTGCCTCCGAACCATGGACCCCGCAAAAATAAAAACGTGGTGAAGAACAGCATTGTTTAGTCCACCCTTCTTAGCTTCTACCTTCATTACTGAGGCCCATTCTACATGAGCTATAGACTGAGGTGGGACTGAGGCTGTGCCCATCTCTGAGGGTTCAGCTCCTGGGGGTAAGATTTAATCAACTCTCTGCCTCATGATTTGATCAACTCCCCAGCCCAGCCTCACTGACCTGACCCCTCTGCCAGCATCTGCGTTGCTGCAGGACCTCGACGGAGCGCACTTGCTGCGTGTCTATCACACCCGCACAGTGTCACTGAGGGCGCCTCTTGTTTGGTCCCTGCCAGGGACTGTGACCCTCAAGGCAGAGGTGCCCTGGGGGAAGCTTCCTCAGTGTGAGCTGTGGCGTAGCTCCAGGCCCTCTGGTCTGCATGCTATGAGTAGTACATCCTCATTCTGGTGATCGGCAGCCTCATTTAGGAAAAGCAATGTGTTATCATTATTGTTGCCGCTCACTTTGATTCAGCGCTTCCTGTTGCCAAGTCCCATGTGGCACTCAGCAGACAGCTGTTAGTATCTCCTCTCCCCTCACGGCCCCCCCGGCAGCAGGGGGGGGTCCTGGTCCACTGGCAGATCAGGAAACAGGGATTGAAAAGGTTACAGAATGTGGGTGATGGTGGACACCCAGAAAGTGGCAGAGCCAGATTTGAACCCAGGCCTGTCTGTACACAGAGTCCAAAGCCTGAGCTGCCCCCAGCCCCTCTCAGCCCAGCGAGATGGCCCTGCTGGCTCTGGGAAAGAGGTTCCGTCATTACACTGTCATCCTCCTCTTTCCACGGTGCCTCTGAAGAAGCCAAACATGCCAAGGAGCCCAGCCAAGCAGGAGCAGAGTGCTCAGACCAAGGGTGGGCTGCTACCCCCATTGGGGCCTTCTCTGCTGACTGTGCTGACACCCCAGCTTAGACTGGGAAACCAGGAGGAGTGTTCTGCTGTTTTCTTCCAGGAAGTGAAGGGAACCCCCAGACTGGCAGGATAGGAAACCCAGACTTGAGTCTAATTGCCTCGGGGATGAATGGAAGAGCCCCACCTGACTGAGGCCCAGAGGGGGTGTGGGCCCAACCCAGCCTGCCTGACCAGCTCTTGGCCCATCTGATGCCTGAGGCTGCTACTTGAAATACCTCTGATCTGACCTTCCCAGGCCAGACTCCATAGAGACATGCAGGGCGGGGCAAGGCAGTTCTGCTGTGACCGCTGAGCTGTACTTACCCCCCTAGGAGTAGTTTCTTAGGAACCCCTCTGTCAACCTCATCTGGTCTTGGTTCTGGGAACAGTGACCAGTGATGGTCAGCACTATCCCCTGGTGGCTGCTCATTCAGACTCTATGCTGCTGGGGCCCACACCCACAGTGGGAAGGGCCTGTTGTGGGTACCGCTCTTGCCCAAGCCTCTGTCTTCCCCACCTGGACGATCACAGCAGCTTGTTTCCACTCTTGCCTGTCTCTGCAGAGCCAGAGCCATCCTTTGAAAGCATAAAATAGATCCCATGGTGCCTTGCTTAAAATCCTCCTGTGATTTCTCATCATCTGTGGAATAAAACACCACTGCCGCACCATGCTCTGTGAGGCTCTGTGAGGCTCTGTGAGCCCTAGTTGTCGCCCTCTAGTTGTCATCCTCCTCTCTGACAGCCTGTTCTCTGGTCCTCAGGGCCTACTCCCTGCCTCTCCAGCACACCACTCTCTCCTGCCTCAGCATGTGCCTACCTGATGCTCCCCCTGGAGCGCTCCTGCCCAAACCCATTAACATCCGGCTTCTCCTTAGCATTCAGGTCTCAGGTCAATGTCACCTCCTAAGGACTCTCCCCAGTCACTCAGGTGAAGTGCCCCCACCACACACACACTCCAAACACGCTTCTGTCTTATTTTATCCCATCATAGCATTTGCCACTATCTGAGATTATCTGATCGCTTTGTTTGCTACATTTGGGAGTTCTACTTGTACTAATCACAGAGTAGCTCATATTAAACCAACTCTCATACAAGTAGCAACCATAAATTCTGGGCATTACATAAAAGATGGTGCCCAAAAGCCCCTGGGGAAGAAACTGAAGGGGAGATGGTATTAGAAAGTTGGAAAGGCTCCAGGAGAATTCCCATTTTTGTGGTTTTCCCTGAAGGCAGCCCTCTCCCCACACTCACCCCCGTCAGTGACCAATGAGGCTAGAAATTGGAGTCTTACTGTTGAGGATTCAGAAGACAGAATTCAGAGCATTTCCAGCAGCTAGAAAGTATGAGGAACATATTGGAACAGAGAGGATCACAGAGGGGGAGACCATGATATCTTAATTCTGCCGAACTTCTGGTCGACTCCCAAGGCAAGACTCGAGCAGCCCCACTAACCCTCAGAAGACAGAACAGACACTTTAGCTGCTGTCCAGCCAAGGTAACTTCCTGCTAAAGCAAACACACTGACAAACAAATCACTCTCCGCAGAGGAACAGAACAGAACCCAAGTCTCTACATTTCATTTCCACAGTCCAGGGCACACTTCAGAATTTTGGATATACAAGCCAACAGGAAAATGGGATCCACACTCAAGAGAAAGGGAAATTGGAGGACACCATCCCCAAGTGGATTCGGATTTTGGCATTAGCACAAATGATGAAAGATGTATTTGCCAAGGTTTTCTTGTCTTCCACATTAGAGTGTGAGCTAAGAGCAGGAACCTTATTGGTCTGTGCCTTGCTCGCTCCCCAGCAACCAGAATAGCAAAGGGTGCATAGAAAGCACCCAAAAATATGACTGTGCTGCAAAGCAGAATTGTATTTTTTCCTCCTATCTTCTCTCTTAGAACTTGAGCCCCTCCTAGATGAACTGAACACTGAACAGAGTAATCGAGTTCTCTTTTGAGCAGAGGGCACAGTTTTATGCTCATGAATCAGTAGTGGCTATTACAGACAAGTGACTTTGATCTCTAATTATTGCCAAAAAAGAAAGCATGTAGATGAGCTATGTTAAAACCCAATGTCAACATTTTTCAAAAACACTTGCCATCACCGAACTGCCTTGGAGTAAAAATTGTGTGTGTGAAGTCAGCTCATCCCAGGATCCAGGTGTTTAATCTGTGGCCAGTTTATATCAGCGGAAATGATGATGTCCACAGTGACACATAAAGTGTTTCTATAAAGAGGTTGATGACTGCAGTAGTACTTTCCATTTTTTCTATGTGACAGGTTTTGGGGTTTTTTTGTCCATGACCAGAGTTTGGGGGAGCTCTTAGACCATAGCCTGGACTCTGCATGGGACCCCTAATTCTCCTGGAGGAGTTCCACAGTCCTGCTCCCAGGTAGGCTGCCCTTTAGAATGCATGACAGACCTTAGGGGGCAGGCGCTGCTCAGTCGAGATGGGTGGATGGGTGCTAGTGAAACACTGATCCATCGGGACAGATGCCAGCTCTGAGGGCCAGACCTGGCAGTAGCCACATCCTGAATGGTGTTCTGTGCAGGAAGGTGTCCTGGTCACCTCCTCGGGGTTCATGAGAGGATTTCAGGGCCACCTCCAGCTCCACCAACTGTTCAAGCATATGGGGTTGTATCCAACCAGCAGCCCAGGGATGCTGCCCTTCAGGTACTTGTCAAGGAGAATTAGCTCAAAAGGCATTGCTCAGTGCTCACACAGTTGGGAAAACAACCACCCATCGAATTACGTCAATCCATTTTTCTAAATGATGACTTTTAAGCCATGATGAGTAGTAGGGACCCCCCCTCTTCAAGTAAGTCTTATGAGGAGCCCAATATACAAGTTACAGGAACAAGGTTGAGGGCTTGGGGTATAATAACCCCTCAATGCACCCCTGTCCTTCACTATCCTCCCCCCAACACACACACCTTAGACACCGCAGCAGCCTCTGACACCACACCATGGAATCACTCCTTTAAATGGCTTTAAAGAAAGACAGCCCATCATAGGTAATCTAGTCTCTGATTGAGACTGAGTCAGACCTTCAGTTCTATCCCCCTAAGCAGCCCCCTTCCTTGAGCAATGGGCCAAGAGGCAGCCCTAGCAAACTCCTTGCCATGTGGACAGTAAGGCCGTTGGGACACTTGCAGTAGACATGTCCTCTCTGTGAGGACCCAGGGGGAGGCCCTGCCTCCAGTACCAGGAATAGCTGCGCCTTTTCTGAGCAAGTTGCTTTGCTTCTATTGCAAGGATGCAGGGTCTGTGTTGGCCGAGAGAAAGCTCAGGACAGCTCAGAGTTCCACCTCTAGCAAAGTACAGGGTCTGATGTCATGAATTTTGTGTCCTAACTTCCTTCCTGGAGCCACACTAGCTTTCCTTGTCTGATTTTCTTTGTCCATTGAACTTCATTGATTTATGTCTGGCAGTGGCACAGGCATCAGTGCGAACCACCCTGCACCTCTTGGGGACAGTGTGGGAATTCATAAATGGCTCGCCAAAGTTGGCCACTTTATGATCCACTTCCACGGGCACCAGCTCTCACATCGGCAACTTCACTGTCTTTTAAAACTAGGAAATCACTTTGCCAGGCCAAAGAGGCGATGCTGGTGAACTTACCAGATTTCACTCACTGTCACATATTGATGCAATCTTGCTATGCTCTGTGTGCACCCGCAGCCATGCCAAGGGGAGGTGGGAAAGGGATGAACCCATCACTCTGTTTGAGGGCAAACACTGTTCCTTTCCCTGCACTCCCCATGGACTCTCTGTCGGCTTTGATGGGGCAAAGAGAAGAAAAGGGAGAATTTAGGGTTTTGACTTGTCATTGGACCCTCGGTGGCTTACATTTCTGCTGGTATCATTTCATTTTCTCCAAATCAGTGACTGGAGGGGAGAAAGCAACCTGCACCATCCAATAGTCTTTAAAATACAGGCCACCTTCCTCACAACTCCTCACTCAATGGCAGACTGAGTGTCCCAGGGTCAGAAAGTGGGTTAACTGGGGTCCCAACAAAAGCAGTACATCCACAGGAAGCAGGACCTCAAACTTTGGGGTGCACTGATGGTGAACTCGGGCTCAGATATGGGCAGTGCCTCCACATAGGGACTAAATAGAAACAGGCTGGACCACACCTCCCAGAGGAACCAAGGGGGTCTCCCACACTGGCCCTGCGTTTTTCAGTTGACATGGACCACACAGGTAAGGCTAAGAGTCCCCATGATCAGGGCCCAGTGCCCCCAGAATTTGGAGATGGTGCCTGGGGTCCTGAATGCTCAGGGTGGAATCCGCAGTGCCCGCAAGGGCAGCTCCACGGTACAGTGGCAGAGACGAAAGAACGCCTTCAGCCTTATGTCTGAGCTTTTCCGCCCACTTTTTCTTAGGTCAGAGCATCTCCAGCTTCAAGTGAATTTGCCGTCTAGCTGGTCTCCAGGTGGCTACTAAGGCTGAAAAGCCAAGGAGGATGTCACTCAAACACAATAGCCCCTGTCAGGGGGTTGGCATCAGGGGCAACAACCACAACCCAGGACCTGATTCAGAATACACAGGATGCCCCTTCCATCCTGGGTCACTCCAGAGCATCTCTCTCTCTGCAATCGAGAAAGCGTCATCCTCCAACATCCCACCTCCGGACAGCGGGGAAAACACACTGCGTTCACTTCTGGAGAAGGCTCAGAAGCTGGGCAGCCCAGTGCCTGGCACCTCGGGGATAGGCCAATCAGGAAAACAGCCTCAGCTGGGCCGAGGAAAATCTGGTACCTTCTAAGGTTCTCAAAAGGCAGAGTAGGAAACAGGCCTGAGGATATGGGAGAAAGAACATGGGGGAAGCCCATTTGCAACAGCTTTCCAGAGCTCGAACATTGGGTCCCAGGACTGGAGGAAGCCTCCGGGTGCAAACCCTGGAGAAGCGCAAGGCCCGGACGCTGCCCTCAGCGGGGCCAGCCTCCCTCCCCTGGGACTTGCAGCCTGGGGAGCCGTGGGCATCAGATGGGGAGAGGCCCGGTGCTCCCGGGGACTTGGGCATGTGCTGCCCTTGGGACTGTGGAGAATTCCAGGAGCCACTCCGGGCCTCCCCGTTGACAGAGTCACTTTTCATCTTCTCTGCCTTCAGGCACAGGCCAACGCACACAGGCAAAAATCAGTTAATAACTATGCACATTTTATAATAAATTTTAACAATTTAAGAGTCTGGTACTGCTTTATTATAGTTTTTATTTCACCACACTAATTCAGTGCGTAATAACCTGCCAGACACAGAATTCATTTGACATATGCTCTGAGCCCTAAGATAATGGAATATGCAGAAGAAAAACCTTGGGTCCCACCCAGCAAGGTACTCTCCCTTCCCCTGGGGACAGGGAGGGGAGCTGCTCTCCAGTTGCTGGAAGCCAGTGTACTCTTCCAGGCCCAGCCTGAGGCCCACCAGCAGGTTCCCTGTGACTATTTCCTGTGACAGCAGGGGTAGGGGAGGGATGTCATGGCCCGACTTTGCCAGGATTAGTCTCAGAGTTGAGCCTGCCCCACAGCATTCTTTGGATCTTTGGTGGCTTGGGGGAGGGGGCGGTTAGGGGGCTTGGAGAAGAGGGGTGTCTTATCTTCCCAAGGATGGCAGCTGGCCACCTCCACCTCATTCGGGCCTCACCTTTGGGAAATGAGAGCAGCCCAAAGGGAAAGCTCCTAGAAGCTAAGTTCCCTTTGCTCCCTCCCTGTCACCCCTGCCAACAGCACTTCCCCTGCAGTGTCCCCAGAGCATGGCCCCCTGACCAGCAGCCTCCGTATCACCTGGGAGGCTGTTAGAGATGCAAACTCTTGGCCCCATCTCAGTCCCACTGAATCTGAAATGCTAGAGTGGGGCCCAGGGAATCTGGGTCTTCACAAACCCTCTGGGTGATTTGGATGCTTGCTGAAATCTGAGAAATGCTCAAGTTGGAGAGCTCAGAGGGAGGGCTCTGGAAATGCCTGCTGAAGCTACAACCAAGCCCCCCAGAGGCCTGGGGCTCAGCCCTGCCACTGCTGGTTTTTCCTCAATAGGAAGGCTTGGGCCCCAGTGTCCTCATTTGGAAAATAAGGACACACAGGCCCCTGCAGCCCTGACATTGTGGGACAGATGGCTGAAATCAAGTCCAGCAGATCCCACAGTGCCCTTCCCTCAGGGAGAGGCCCAATTGGATCACATCCTGTGGGAGCCCCCACAGGGTGTGTGGTTGCTAAGGGCCGTTTGGCTTCAAAACAAAGGAGAACGATGGCAAGGAGAGGGGTCCGTGACCAGAAAAAGTTAGAGGGAGAATCCAAGTTAGTGGTTGAGTGTGTGAGTGTGCATGTGTCTGTGTGCATGTGATTGTGTGCATGTGCAGTATGAGAATTTATCTAGGCACTTGCTTCTTTTTCTTTCCTCTCCCCTTTATCTCTCCTCTTTCTCGACTACCTATTTCTCCAAGACCATGATTCCATCTCTGCCGTTCTACTGAGAAATAAACCAAACCCTTCTTTACTGCCTACTCCCCTCTCCTTCCCATAGGAATGGACCTTCTAGAAATAGAGGTCTCAACTCAGAGCCATCACGTCAAAGCTCCAAGCCTATTCTTGTCCTCCCTCAGCGTGGCTTCTGCCTCCATCACTCCAGGAAACTGGGCCAGCTGCCTCCTACTTCCCAAGTCCAAGGGGTAGGTACTCTCAGTCCCTGTCTTGCTCAGTCCCTCTGGCATTTAACACACCATCCTCTTGCAGGTTCATTTGAAGTCCAGGATCAGGCTTCCAATGATGCTAAATAACTGCCACTCTTTGCCCATTTTTATCTTTAGGTTCTAATTTTATATTTCATTACATAAACACATATGTGTATATGCCATCCAGAATATGCTATGGAAATAGCCAAGGTATAGTCTATCTAACTTTTTCAGTGTCTCTTAAATAAAACCCCAGGAAAAAAAAATACTCTTTGAGAATTAAATTCCAGAAAACATGTTTCCTTGAGGAAGTAGCATATCATCTCATGAGTAATGAAACTCAAAAAGTAATTCCCAGAAAGCTTGCAATGGGGAAATTGATCATGCCGGCCCTTGTGGAGAGTACTGACTAGAAATAACCACAAAGGGAGAGTCTGGGATGTGAATTATGTCCCGTTTCTTGCTCTGGGTGCTCGTGAAAGAGGGTGTTCAGTTTGTAAAAAGTATGGAGCCATGTAATCATAATATGAAAATTTTATGGATGGTTAAAATTTTAAAGGAATTTTCTTTTTCTGACCAGGAAGTTGGGATCAGATTGGTGGCTTAATTATACTCTTATATACCTGTTGACCTTTATTTGCTCATTTTATCCTTTCTGACAATGCTCTTCTATTCTAAATTTTATTTTCTTTAGTACAGAATTTTTGGGCTTGCTTTACAATTATATATTTTACTAGCGGCCCAGTGCACAAAATTCGTGCACATTAAAAGGGGATTAATTAGAGGAAATATTTTAATATTGCTATTTGCCCTTTCTCTATAATAGAAGTGTCAGAGATTAAAGAAAATTAGTAAAACATATATGAAAATCTTCCTCCTGTCAGATTCTGGGGTGCACCATGGAATCCAGAGCCAAGTTTTGAACCACCCACGTGCACCTCAAAAATCACTCGAGACCCAAACCTGGACGGCCCCCCTTCGTTGGGCTAGATCCAGACCCTGTCAAGCCCTGCCAGGCTTGGGGAAGGTGCAGCCTCAGGTTCCCTGGGTGCCAGGGCAGGGGGCACAGCCTGAGGTCTCCTGGCCTGGTGCTGGGGTGGGGGGAATGGCCTGAGGTCCCCTGGTCCAGCACCAGGGTGGAGGGCACACCTTGAGGACCCCCATCAAGTCCCACTGGGTGGGGGGGCACAGCCTCAGGTCCCCTGGCCTGGGGCCAGGGCAGAGGGCATGGCCTGAGGTCCCCTGGCCTGGCACCAGGGAAGAGGGTGCAGCCTGAGTTCCTCTGGCCTGATGCCAGGGTCGGGGGAGCAGCCTGAGGTCTCCTGTCAAGCCCTGTGGGTGGAAGGCATGACCTGAGGTCCCCTGTCAAGCCCCATGCAGGAGGTGGGTGGGTGCGCAGCCTCAGGTCCCTGCTGATTGCTCGTTAAGGCTCGTTATGAGAACTTAGCCTCAGCTATGGGTGCAAATTGACCGAGTGATGGTCAATTTGCATATTCCCTCTTTATTATATAGGATACTATATAGGATATCCCATTATACATCCAAAGTGCTATCAAAATTGGTTTATGAAATTAAAAATGGTAGATATTCTTTCAAGTAGATAAAGTCTATTTTTTGTTTCTACATCCTTCTTGCCTGGCATACAGTAGTTAAGTAATTAATATTGAAAGAAAGAAACGTTTCTCTGTGGAGGGAAAGAGAAAAGTAGGATAAAAGCAATGGAGCTCTTAGGAGTCAAGGACAGGTTATTTTTAAGATGAGCGCCATCTGAGCAGGTCTCTGAGGAGGTGGGAAGAAACCAGGAGAAAGGGATTAAGTTGAAAATGGGAAGGGTGATCTCTGAATCTTGCTCCCAGGAGAGGGGAGGAGATAGAGTACAGGAAGGGGGTAAGTTGTCTTAAACAGGAGACACTCTTCTTCCGTCTCCACAATTGGCTTCACCTCCTCTCTTTGACCTGTAAATAGTTGTGGTGCCTTAAAACCCCGTCCTTGGTCTTCTTCACCCATCACCCTGATCGTCTCCTGACGATCTCACCTGAAACAGCTTTAATACTGACTGTGCTCTGATGGCTCCTAAGGATCCGATGTATCCAGCCCAGATCTCTGCTAGGAACTCAGGGCTGCCCACTCAACATCTCTGCTGGGATGCTCAACCAGACATCTTGAAGTTAACAGGAGAAACACTGAATTCCTGATCTTCTCCCAAACCCAGTCATCCTCATCAGAGGCCAAAGAAGCTTGAGTCATCCTTGACTCATCTCTTTCTCTCACACAACTATATAATCCATCAGCAAATTCCATTTCCTTCATCCAAAAGGAAGGAAGGAAGGAAGGAAGGAAGGAAGGAAGGAAGGAAGGAAGGAAGGAAGGAAAGGAGGAAGGAAGGGAGGGAGGGAGGGAGGGAGGGAGGGAGGGAGGAAGGAAGAGAAAAAACTTTAAAAATCCAGATTCCTAGCACTTTTCACACCTCCACTATTCCCCCTAGCCATAACCCCCGGCACTGGGATTTTTTATGTACCTCCTAGCTGACCTTCTTGCTTCCACCATTGCCACCTACAACCTTTTCTCCACGCAGTAGTTAGAAGGACCATTTTAAACATCTCTCCTGTGTTCCCAAGTGTACTTGGCTCTTGCTTGTCATAGCCTCTACCAGTCTTCCAGGGGCACACTGTCTACTCCTGGTCCCCTGCTCCGGAACAGAGCTGTTGTCACTCTCAGGCCAGTACCCCCAGCTGCAAGTCAAGGAGACCCTAGTGACTATTAGGTGGCAGTGGTGATATTGATTATTATTATCATCATTATTTTGATATATATATGTATTAAATCAATGACTTTCCCCAATAGTAGTGGCTATAGACAGACTTATTGATTAACTGATTGATATATTGAGTTGTTCTACACAGCAGAGACAGGGAATGTGTCTCCTTCCAACTCGAGCTGTTTTCCCTCTTCAGAGCTTCTTCTCTCCAGCGCACGAGGAAGAGAAAGCAGCACATGACCAGGGGAGGCAGTGGTCACCTGGATGCTCCTCGGCAGCCAGCCTGGCCCCAGGGACGCTCTAGGAACCCACAGGCACCTGACGCAGGTCCTTGTGCAGAAGGTGTTTTTATTACAGTTCTCAAAAGGACATATTTTAGTCCGAACGTATTACAGTCATGGGACTCTTTGATCTGTCTGGCTCGGTTGTATTTCTTAAGTGAACTGAGGGAGAAGTGGTTTCGCTTAGTCATTAAAAATCACCTATGTTGAAGGTTAAATGTCCACAGTCCTTCATGTTTAAATGCTTTATGCAGTTTCAGCCCCACCTTGGGTCCCATGCTGGCCATCGGGAGGGTGTGATGACACGGAAGAGGTTGCCCCTGCCCCAGAGAGGTCAGGGTCCAGGGTCAGTGAAGGAGCCATTGGACTTGTTTAAAAGGTTCCACCCTCCCCGTTAAGGTTTACTTAACACACAGAAAATGCTTGCAATCGGAAGGGGAACACATTATTTTGTACTTTCTGTGTGCACAGACTTTAGCTAAATTATTCCATTTAATCCTGACAACTTCACCATATTACAGATGAAGAAACAGAGGCTCAAGAGATTATTAGGTAACTGGCGTAGACCACACACAAGTACGAGGAACTGAGATGCCAGTGAAGTCATCTCCCCAAGCCCATGCCCTTTCCCTCCAACACCCTGGTGATGGGAGCACCGCCAAGGCCTTGGAAAGAATACCCGGGGACCACAAAACCACCAAGTCGCCAGGTCTAAGCAGGCTCCATTAGGATCTGTTTACAGCTCCTGAAAGCCCGCAGCCATCCAGTAAATTAAAAACAAACCACATACATACATCATTAAGTTGCAAAGAAAAATGGACACAAAGGAACCGTCTACTCCTTTCCTCACTGTTCACAGATCCCACCAGTCCAAGGACACGATCACACAACAGTGACATCTACCCCGGCCTCTCCTGCCCTGGGAGGGATTTTGTGAAGCCTGGTTTCTCTGGGCGGACGAAGGGTGTGGACTCTTGAGCAATAGCACCTGGAGGGGCAGAGACCTCAGTTCCCCAGAGGGTCGGGGCCAAGAGCTATGAGAGGAACTCCTGGGTTGAGCCCTCCATCTATGAGCTCAGGTCACCCCACTTCCAGGACCACAGTCCTGCTCACATCCCCAACCCCAGGCGTGAGCCCGACCCTCGCTGAGCCATGCACAGACCAGCTGGGAAGCAAAGCCGGGAGGAGCACACCTCCCACAGGCCTCCTCTCCTCATCCTGCTGGGCTTCCCTCATCCTACCTCCGGGTGGCTTCTGGTTGCAGGAAACCTCTCTCCCGGCCTCCTCCCTGGGAACCTATCTCGGAGTCTACCGACCAGTACGGTGATTAGGAATCCCATCAAGCTGCGACTGTTCTCCTACCCGAAGCCACAGCTGAGAGTTCATTATGCTGAGACCAGGAATCACATAGAACCCGTGGCATCTGGGAGGCAGGCATGCTGGCTTCCGGGACATTCATGGGAGAAAGTTCCCAGCCTTATGCTGGGGGATTGGAAAGGATGCCGCTGCACACACCGTAACTACTGTTTGTGTAAATAGTCTAGGATCCAGCTGGGGGTGACTTTGGGGGGAAATCCCACTCTTGGGCGCTGTGTTTGGGCTCAGATCCCTCTCAGAGCTCGAACAGCAATGTTCATCGCCCACTGTTTCACAGCCCCTGGGAAAGTCAGTCCAAGTGCTTTCCCTCCTAAGCTACTCTCCTGGGGGGCAGAAGGGGCAGTTTGGAAGCCTCCTCTCAAGGCACATGGACCCTTGCTCCAGGCCTCTGGGGGCTGCTACTTGGGCGATGGAAGTGGCTCCCTCCACCAGGGCCTGGCTTTCGGGGACCTCTGCGAAGTCGTGTCAAGCTAACTGAGGGGAAACCTTTCCTTCGGGTAAGACTGAGAAGAGCATTTCCCAGGAGGAAGCCATGGGGACAAAAACAAATCAAAGAAGGATTTGCAGATAGATGTTCTCTGGGCTTTAGTACAATTTGCAAAATGCAATGTAAAAAAAAAAGAAAAAGAAGAAGATAAATCTCTCCCTCTCTGCCAGGCGAGAGCAGATTCCTGAATAAAAACAACTCTTTGCAACAGAACCTTCCACTCGTCTGGAAGTGAGTTTCCTCAAAAGGCACAGGGAGAGGGCTATGAATTCCTGAAATTCTGCAGCAAGCATTTCACCAAGCAGCATTCAGAGTACAGGGGAGGGGAGCCTGGGGGACAGGTGTTCCTGCCGGGACAACGCACGGAGAGAAAGTTGTATGCAACGAGTTTCCCAATAACAGGCGCAGCCACACAGCCATCTTCAGACTGGCCGGCAGCTCACTGATTTAAGGAGCCGGTCAAGTCAGGGTTATGCCCTTTTCATTCTAACCTGAGGGAAGGGCCCCGGCCGGGAGGGGATGGGTTTACATGATCCCGAGCTTGAAGAAACATCTTTCCTGGCGCCTTCCAGCCCCTGAGGCAGCCGGGGGAAGCCAGGACCGAAGCGAACACATTGGGAGCTACCTCCAGACCCCCCGGCCCCTCCCCTTCCTCTGAAACCCATGAAAACTTGATTTGTCTCAACTAAACACAAGCTGGGAAATTGGAGAGGAGGCACAGGGGCAGAGGGAGAGGCAGGGGGGCCAGGCAGCATCCATGCAGTCGGTTGTACTATTGATTTCGAGCCACATAAGCCCCAGAGTGCCATCGATAAGGATCATACCTCCTGCTGATCTCGGGGGAAAGTCTCCAAGATCCATGGCTGGGAGTTAAGGAGAAGCTCTAAGCCATCGGGAAGGAGCAGAGCACTGCAGCTCCTCAGAATGATGGACCAGGGCGAGCTTTAATTAACAGGGTCTGGTGCCTCTTCTTTTTTGGTAACTGAGCAGATTTAAAGGGCTAGAGTCCCAATTTGGAGGGTGCCGGTGCTGCTCTTGCTGCTGCCGTGGCTGCTGCTGGAACAGCGTCCTGCAGACCTCACTTGAGCAGGGAGACGGAGCTGTGAAGGTGGAGAAGTGCAGGCAGGAAGGTCGTGGCTGCACGGTTCAAATCGGAACCACAGGGCATCAGTGGTCCACGCGCTGTCTCCCAGAGCAGCGAGAAAGGTGGCCTCCTTGGGTGCGATGGCTTTGGGGACCCCCTCTCCAGACTCGGAACTGATGGACAGCGCCCCAGGATGGGGTGGTCTTTGCTGTGCTCCTCTCGTGGGAGCATTGCTGGGTGACAGTCACCACATAAGCTGCATCCACACATGCCTACCCTTAAACACACATGCCTGCCCACGTACATACATACTTGTTCATGTACACACACATACTTGTCCATGTACACATACATGCCTGTACATGCACATGCCCATCTTCCAAACACCCAGATGCAAAGGCGTGTGACCTGTAGCCAGCCACCTCCCAGGCACCTGTATTTTACAGGTAGGGCACCAAGAGAAAGGGCTGTGACACAGAGCGTGGCCAGGAGGGAGCCCACATGTGTGGCCCTTCCCCTCCTGAGCCTGGATGTTCTCATTTGTAAAACGACAGCTTTAAGTGAAACAGCAATGCTCTTAACAGAGAGAGGAAGCAAAAGTTAAAACACAGACCTTAGAAAGCTTGTTCTAAGCTTAACCGCAGAGAGCGTGCACTAAAAAACCTTGAGAAACTGTGCAAAATCGCCCCCAGGGACTTCAGAGTGAACCAGGGATGGAGTGGGGCACACACTCACCCCAATCGCAGCCTCTGTAGGCGTGCAACCAACTCAGACTGATCAAGGTCAGAGAGAGAGAGAGTCCTTTCTGGCTGACCTTAGGCAAAACCCCTGAGCAATACCGTCTCTCCCAGCTTTCCCACAAAGCTCTTTGTGCCCGCTTTGCCCTTGCCTGGCATCTCCCCACCACTCGCCCCCCCCCCCATGCCAGAGTCCTCTCATCCACTGGCAATAAAAACCTTTTCAGCAAAGAATCTGCCATCGCCCATTGAGACATCAGTTCAATGTAATTTCCTGTCTCCTTCTCCTAGAGAGGCGTGTTTATGGCACCCTCTCTCACCACAGAAAGTGAGTAAGGAGAACGCTGAGTTCAGGGCTGGGGTGAGGCGGGAGGTGTGTACCTGACACAAAGTGTTCCAGACAAACCACCCCAGAGCCCTGTGGCTCCTCATGGGCATCTCCCAGGAAGGTGGACTCCGGAGTCAGCAGAAGCTGACATGGCAGAGATGCCCAAGAACCTGAACAAGGAAACATCGAAGGGGAATTCCAAGCTCTATTCCTACTACCTGCCCCCCAAACCCTTTGGGATCTCTTTTCCAGTTTCATTAATCAGGTTAAGTCCCACAACTCTCAGACAGACAACGAAGAGAGTATTCACGTGGGATGAACAGCCTGGCCCCCCTTTGCTTAGGGTAAATGGAGATGTCTCCCCACATTACTATAGCTAACCCTCTCAGTAGGGTTACTGTAACCCAGCAGCTGGTCCTATGGCCCTCCATGGGCCTCCATGCCCCATAAGTCTTTCCTCCACTCTCTCCATGGTTCCTCAGGACAAAGGGCTATGAACCCCGAGAGCAACAGAAAGCTGGTGGCTGACGCAGCTCTGCCTCAGCCCCAGTTGAGTAAGGGAAAGGGAGGCTGTCTGCCACATCCACCATCAAGAAGTGCCCTTGAGAGCGTTCCGACCTCCCCAAGGTCAAACTGAAGAAACCACACCCAGAGAGAAGCAGGCATGCCCTCCCCTCCGATCCAAGGTTCACTGTTTGCACCCATTTAATAATGACCTGCCTCTTCTGTGATTGACAAGTGGGAACGTCCACCTCATCATTCCTATCGGCAGGAGCTTAACTTTATTGGACTTGTACCAAATAAGCTTATCAAAATACAACTCGGGAAGCCTAATCTCCGTTTAAGGTAGGAGTGATTAGTGGAGCCTTGAAATGAGCCTGTCCACAAATCTGCTTTTGCAACCCTGGTTATTCTCTATGGCTATTCTTTATGGCCCTTCAGGTCGGACAGTGGGCTCTGCAGACCACTGTTCCCAGAAGTCCGTGCCTGCTGGCTTCCTGCTGGTTCAGCCAAACAAGGACTCAGAGGGAGAAATGCAGGCGAGGAGGGAAAAAGCCACAGATGGTCGCTTTGCTACTTCCTGCTAAGACCAGCCTCACTGCACCCCCTTCAAAGTCCAGCACCAGCCCTGACTGTCTTGGCTCAACGGATAGAGCGACAGCCTGCAGACTGAAAGGTCCCAGGTTCGATTCCAGTCAAGGGCATGTACCTTGGTTGCGGACACATCCCCAGTAGGAGGTGTGCAGGAGGCAGCTGATCAATGTTTCTCTCTCATCAATGTTTCTAACTCTCTATCTCTCTCCTTTCCTCTCTGTAAAATAATCAATAAAATATATTTTAAAAATCCAGCACCAGCTCTGCCCTCCTTGTAGCGGTGCTGGCAGTAGCTGGGCTATGACCTTCAGTGGTCAGACACCAGCCATGCCACAGTCCACCCCGCACCCTCTGCCCCTCAGCATGGCAATCCGGCTGCATTGATGGCTCCCTCAGAGGTCTGAGCACCAGCCCCCTCCTAGGCCAGATGAGACCACTTCTTCCCTTTTGTTTCTCCAGTGCTGGGGATAGAAGCTGATCTGCAATTATTAATTATTGGGTTATTTCTACTTTGCACGTCCAGTGTAACTAATTCTCTGCCTAAATGCCATCTGTTTGAAACATGGACTGTGGTTTGTTTTCCTGACTGGACAAGAATTTTCCAAATTGGAGTGTTCTAATAGTCATGATCAAGCCATAATCAGAACATTTTGGCACATGTCACATATTTTGTCATAAATGTTAACAGATTACAAGAAATTACAAGAGAGAGTAAAGTTTTGAGGTCATTCTGTAGGTTGGAGCCCACTGGCACGTCTTTCTATTACATATTTGTTATTTATTGTACCACATTTGCAAATATCAAAAAGAAAAAAAAAAGGCTCCCAGGCTAATTTTAGATCAACTGAATTCAAAACAAAAGAATCTTAAGGTCCAGCTGAGGAAGTCAACCTTGAGGGACCTGAACTGAATGCCAGCCCAGCAGAAAGGACTCTGGGTAACGAGCACATTACCATTCTGCTTATTACTTAGCTATGTTAGGTGCATCAGGTAAATGTTGGTGCATTTCACTTATATCTTGGGACTTGAGCAATGTAGGCTATTAGGCAATTGGAGAGCCTAATTCATCTCTCATTTCACCCCCTTGGTGGTCTATGTTCTGAGAACAGCCCCACCGAGAGTAAAGGACCCCTGGGCAGAGCCTGGACAAGGTGCCCTAGGCTGGGAGGCTTGAGGGAGGACCCTTGTGCCTTTTCCTCCACACTGAACGCCTGATGAGGAGACAGAGCAAGCTGTGGTCTGACATCCGTCCAGACACATAGAGAGGGGCAAGGCCTGCTCTGAGCGAGGCCCTGTCCAGGGGCGTTTCTGTAAAAAAGACAGGAAGAGCCACACAGTGGCCCTGCATGGCCATGAACTTCCTGACTAGACCCTGCCCACTCATCCATGCCTGGCCTCTGCCTGGTGATTAGCCAGCCCTCTTTTCTCGGGAGGCTGTTAGAGAAAGGGGCTGCAGAAAGGCAAATCACAGACAGCCATTCCCTCTTCTACTGGCAGGGGTAAGGATGTGGAGAGCGTGGGAAAATGATTTTGCAGGCCCGGCCAGTGTTGCTCAGTGGTTGAGTGCCATCCCATGAGCCAGAAAAATCATGGTTCGATTCTCAATCAGGGTACATGTCCGGGTTGCAGGCTCAGTCCCCTGTGTGGGGCATGCAGGAGACAGCCAATCAATGATTACCTCTCACCATTGATGTTTCTCTCACTGCCTCTCCTTTTGTCTCTGAAATCAATAAAAATGCATATTTAAAAAAATGTGTTTGCAGTCTTTCACCTCATCCCCTTCACGTATTTCCACTCTTCCAGGACGCCATGTCCAGTGGGATCCAGCATGTGCTACCCTAGAAGTCTGGCCTACACAGTCCCTCCTCTCCATTCCCACTGCAGCTGGCTTCACTTGAGCCCTTTTATCTCTCATCTGGTCTCCTGAAAGAAATTTCTAAATGAATCCCCTACCTCCATCCATTCATAAATACTTCCCAGTGTCCTGCTAGGTATCAGAGATATGGGGCAAACTGGGAAGATGAAGCCCATCCCTGGAGGAGCTCAGGAGCTGGCAGAAAGACAAATCTCAAACAATTGCAAAGGAGGCAAGGACAAAGAACAGGACGTGCAGAGTGCCACCACCGATTCTCATCATAGGACTGACTTACTCTGGGAGAGTCAGGAAAGACTCCTGAAAGGATGGTAAAGCTGGGACCTGGAAGATAAGTAAGTGTTGGTGTTTGACGGCGCAGGAATTGCTCCCGACAGACAGAACAGGCTCTGAGGCACCAAGCAAGAACGGAGAATGGAAGAAAGCCAACGTTGATCGAGGAGAGACTGATTCATGGTCAGATGAAGAAGTAAGCAGAGGCATTCGGGAGGCCTGCAGTCATGGTCAGGGAGAAAGGAAGCTGCTACTGAGCTAAGTTGGACAATTGGAGAGGCAGCTTTACAAAAGAGCCTTCATCCATATGGGAGTTCTAAAGAATCTGCTATACATTGAACAAGGTTTACAACTGGGTCAGTCCTTCTAAAATACAAAACATTTGCTAATCATGGTGTTTGGGATAAAATCAAACTCCTTAATCTACCTAAAAGACCTTTTTTTAAGCTGCTGCCCCCAATCTACCTTTTGTTACCTCTCATCTCTGGGCCTTAGCACATGCTGTTCCTCTAGCCTGGAATACCCTTCTTTGCTACCCCAGTGAACTCCTACTTACCCATCAAGGCCCTACTCAGATGTCACATTCTCTACAACCAACCTTCCCCCCTACCACCTCCTTCTCCCAGACAGAAAGGGGAATCCACCTCTCCTATGGCAATTTTTCCTCCCCCATGACCATCTCCCACTCTATAAAGGGAACGGCAGGTGTCCTTTACTTACTTGCTCTTAGTGCCTGGTATAGGGTGGTGCCACGATAAGCTCTGGTTAAAAGGAACTGAAGAATGTATTTCCACATTGATAAGCTAAGTGATGTAAAATGCAAAATTTATAAAAACTCATACCTGTGAAGTTCTAATAAAGCCAACAATCTGTAGACACTAACGGTCTGTAATCGAAGGAAAGTCTGCTCAGTAAGTATAGAACTGTCTTATTTGTTAGAATAATACACAAAACAATACACGAGTCATCATTTCTTAATTTTCTCGTTTTCCTCACATTAGTCAAATCTTGTAGAGTTGCTTCACTGTGTCCCTACCCGCAGAAGTAGACTGACCCAAATGCAATAAGGCAAGGCCTCCTTGGAGAGCTGCTCTTCTATCTAGTCTTGCCCAGGAGCTGCTAAATCGAAAGAAATGTGTAAGATCCCAACTTAAAGAATAAGCAGCCAACGGAGCATGGCTTCCAGGTGCATGCAGTACAGGTGCACAAGGTGTGGAGCCACCAGCTTCAGTCAAAGCACCAACTTACAGCTTCCTCCCAGGAAGGTAGAAAGACACCCACCCCATTCCTCGGATGATAACGTGGAGATGAAAATCCCCGTTCCATGAGATTTTTGTGGACACATTGGATCAATTACATGAATGTAAAGTCGTGGCCAAAATCCCCTTGAGTCCAGATCTAACTTCTTGATCAGCTCTTAGGCCCTGTTCTCTGCCATGTCCTGGGTCAGGCTCCACGGTCGCATTTACCTGGAGGGTATGGATTTAATGCAGGTAAATTAAATCCACATCCTCCAGGATGCATCCCCTGCATCCCCCACAGCAGAGCACAGAGCTTGGCCTTCTCGAATCACCCATGAATCTGGGTTTGCTCTGTGACCCAGAAGATTTGCAAATAATAGAAACAGCACCCTGTTTTGTTCTCTCCAACCATCCCAGATTCCTCTCTTCAGTTCCCCTCTCTTTCCTCTTTTCTTCTCTCTACCCCACTCCTGAGAGTGGCATGAACTGGACAGGTGAAAGATAAAAATGTCACTAGTGAAATCTGTTTCCAGAGCATGGTGACCCCTGGGCCTGGGGATCCCCCTCTAAATCCAAACACAGAGGTGCAGCCTGGGCAGACATTGGATTCCCAAGCTACGTGCTGGCTAATGCTGCAGCCCTCAGAGGTAGGGAGACAGGGAGGCAGGGAGGCATCGCGGGGTGAATTTTCTAGAGGCAATGAGCAGCTCACAAACAGCTTGATGAATGACCTTGCTCCATCCACCTGACCTTGGCCATGAGCACAGCTGGCTATGCCCTACTCCAAGGCTCTCAGAGTAGATAGAGTGGCCCCAGCAGGGCACTCCGAATAATGTATATTTTGAGTGGCAATGTCATTTCCTTAAATCGTATTGCTGTCACTTGGCAAGGCCATCTACCAGAGCTCAAAGGCCCAACTTCCTCTCCTTATCACTTAGCCAGAAGAGATGCCAAACTCAATGACAAAACCATCGGCTTCTAAGAAAACAAATCAGTCAGACAAGCCTGTGTATAAAGACACAAACTGAGACCAGTGGAAGCGAAGGAGAGTGATGTCCTTGGCCTCAGTATCCCGAGTCCAAACACAGAAAACCCACTGTGGAGAGAGAGCTACAGTCAAGCTATGAGGTTCTGGGCAAAGGGCAGGGGTGTGAAGAATCCCAAGCAGCCCTATAATCCAGGTCCTTTCTTGCCAAGAGATGGAACCATTCAGAGGGGTTCAGGGGGGTAAGGGATGGGAGTTGTCAGGATGCTAAAATTATCCACTCCCCTCCCCAGACCAAAAGACCCCCATGTGGTTCACTCCAGCCTAGTCACTTGTCATGCTCCACCTTGAAGTCAGACTGGATTTATGTTTTCTTTGGCCAGAGTCTTATTCATTCCACACTCCTGCTGCACTCCCAGTTCAGCTAATGCTTCAGAGTCCAGGCTTCCAAACCCAAATATCCTGGACAAAGCACAGCAGGGTACCTCAAGGGCCTCTCTCTGGTCTTTCCAGAGCTTGAGAGAGAATGAGAATTTGGTGATCAGAGTGCAGATGAACATGCTCCTGAATAACTTTTATTTGTTCTTCATGGCTCAACTCAGACATCACCTCATCAGGAAGACTTCCGTCATGCACAAGGTTAGGCTCCTGTTCCCCGCACTGTCAAAGCATCATGTACTTCTTATCTAGACTTATCACATTATATTGTAAATTCCTGGCCAACCCTCTGCTTTCAGACACATGCTAGACTGTGTGCTTTGAGCCCCAAGGGATTGGCCTTATTGGTCCTTATGGGAGGTTATATTAGTGACCTCCTTCATCTGCCAGGAGCCTGGGGACCCCCAGCCTCAATTTCAGTTTTAACACATAGCCTATGTCTGTTTGTACCAAGATTAACATCTTTCCACTCACCCCCAACCCCTAATTGCTGCAGCCTGGGAAAATGAGAAGTGAGAACTGAAAACAGGGATCCCAAGGCCAAGCCAACAGAAGAAGAGTTTTAATGTCACAGTCAAGGTTGGGAAAGAGTCAGACACTCTTTCAGGATAATAAAGTCCAAAAATTATGCTAGCAGAAAGGCATGAATCTTGTATGTAGATCACTGAAGTCTGTGGGCATGAGATTAATGCTTTCAGTGTAAGCGATTTGATATATAAAGTACTTGGGGATGATCAGAAAGGAACAGAAAGAAAAAGCATGCTTCTATCTGGAGAGCAGGGTCCCCTCTCTTCTCCAATCTGACTCTAGGTTCCAAGCCTCCCCTTCACTCTCAGCAGCTGTAAAATGAATGCAGACTCTAATACTTATGAGGAGTCTAATACTTATGAGGGACACCCCAACCAAGGTGATAGCCCCAGCCTGGGGAAGGAGGAAAGCAAAATAGAGCAGAATGAGGATGAAAAATAGGTCCAGTGGGATATCTGGTCAACCAAGAGAACATTCATGTGGGAAACAACACCGTAAATACCATACTTGGTATTTTGCAAGGGTTTGAGCTAATTTGTTTGAGGCCACAATACCCACACCGTGGCCCATTGCCACCCTAGTTCTGTAGAGTTTAAATTCTATCACAGAGATCTGGATTGAAGAACAAACTAAACTTTTCTTGAGGTTGTGTGTGTGTGTGTGTGTGTGTGTATACAAAGAACTAGCCGTCCTTCCCTACGTTAATAACAGGCACCCAAGACACCTATATAGTCACTGATGTGAAGGTAAGGGGATGCCTGGTGGAGGGCACTCAGTCACACAGAAGTCCACAGACTAGTATTTATGGGAAACCAATGGGTCATTAGGCTTTTAAAATACAATATACAAAATGCTATAAACGTTCAGGATGCTTTGAGGACACAGGAAAAGGTCACTGTAGGGCTCAGAAAGGCTTCCTAGAGAAGGCGAAGTCCATGTTGAGCTCTGAAAAACAAGTAGAAAGTAACCAGAAGCTGTCCCTGCAATATCCCCACCCCTAGAGCACAGCTACAGGCCCTCCTGCAGGTCTAAGGTGAGGAAACAGGGTGCAGTCATACACTCAGATGTGTGACAGCCTGTCAATTCCCCTATGAGGCCCTTTTCACTTACCTGTGTTCCTGGATGGGCTCCCAAACCTTTCCCTGGATCTGCCAAAATGGTCCCAATCCTGCTAGCTGGGCTGAGAATATAGATTTGCAGTGTCCGCACACTGGGGAGCCCCACTCCAGAGCTGCCCCCAGTCTGGCCTCTTGGAGCCCAATGAAGTTGTGCCAGACCTTGGCTAGGCCGCCTACTCCAATTGCAAGAGGGAGAAGTGAGCTGTGAGCATCCTGGAGCCCAGCCAGGCCTCCGTGGCCAGACAGGCAGGTGGAGGAGGAGCTGGAAAGAGAGCCTTATAAAACCTCCAGAGGGTCAGATTAACTCCCGAGAAGCTGTGGATCCAGCAGGCTGATGGCACCTTCTATGCCCACACAGAGCCCCTGCCAGGCTGGTGGGTGCACCTCTTTTACTCCATTCTTCTGGAGATGCTCCTGCTGATCTTGTATTTGCTGCTTAACTCGGAGCTGGACCCCATCAGCAACACCTCCAGTTAGAGTACTTTGCAAAGAGACTGGCTGTTGTTTCACTTTAATCTTTTTTTAAAGACAATTTTTATTGAGGTAAAACTTGCATTACATAAAATGGACAATGAAGTGGCATTTCATACATCCACAGTGTTGTGCAGCCGCCACCTCTATCTAGTTGCAAAATATTTCACCATTACAAAATGAAACCCTATACCTATTAAGCAGTTACTTCCCATTCCCCTCACCCCCAGGCCCTGACAACCACAATTAATATTCTGACTCTATGGATTTGCCTATTCTGGATATCCTATATAATAAAGAGGTAATATGCAAATTGACCATCACTCCAACACACAAGATGGCCACCCCCATATGGACACATGATGGCCTCCACAAGATGGCCATCAAGGGAGGATAGTTGTGGGGGGTGGGGGAGGAGGAACCAGGCCTGCAGGTGAAGGCAATTGGAGGGGACCAGGCCTGCAGGGGAGGGCAGTTAGGGGTGATCAGGCCTGCAGGGGAGGGCAGTTGTGGGGGACCAGGCTGGCCTGGGAGGGCAGTTAGGAGCAATCAGGCCAGCAGGAGAGCAGTTAGATGTCGATCAGGCTGGCAGGGGAGTGGTTAGGGGGTAATCAGTCTGGCAGGCAAGAGCAGTTAGGGGCAATCAGGCAGGCAGGCAGGTAAGCAGTTGGGAGCCAGCAGTCCTGGATTATGAAAGGGATCCCAGATTGGAGAGGGTGCAGGCCGGGCTGAGGGACACACACTCCTCCCCCCTTCCCCCTGCACAACTTTCATGCACCTGGACTCTAGTTTCATATAAATGAAATCATACAATATGTGATTTTTTGTGTCTAGTCTCTTTCACTTAGCATAACATTTCTAAGGTTCATCCATCCACATTATAGCATATATCAGCATTTCATTCCTTTTTATGACCAAATAATATTCCATTGTATATATACATCACAATTTGTTTATCTATTCATTTATTGCTAGACTTTTGGGTTTGTTCGTTTTTTCTCGTTTGGGTTATTTTATAGTATTGGTATAAAAATTCGCGAACAACTACTTATTGGTTCAATTCTTTGGGGTGGGAATCTAAGAGTAGAATTCCTAGATTATTTGATAACTAGAAGCCCATTGCAGGAAGATTCCTGCAAGAATAGGGCTTCCTCAGCCTATTCCTGCAAGAATAGGGCTTCCTGAGACAGAGTGAAGCAGAGAAGGAAGCGAAGCCCACTGAGGCAGGTTTCGCTCCCTTCTCTGCTGCCTCGATTCCTCCCTTCTCTGCTACTTTACTCCCTCCTTTCTGGGCCACTTTGCTCTCTCCCATCTCTGCTGCCTTTTTCCCTCCCTTCTCTGCCACTTGGCTCCCTTCTGCAGCACTTGGCTTCCTTCTAGGCTGTCTTCAGTCTTTGCTCAGAGCCTGTGTATACAAATTAACCACATCTTGGCTGGGTTAATTTGCATATAGTAACTCTGCTTGGCTGGTGGGCGTGGCTTGGCTGGTGGGCATGGCTTAGGTGTCTTGAAGTGATGGTTAATTTGCATATTACTTTTATTAGATTAGATTTTGTGTTTAACTTTTTTACTAGAATCACCACAGTGGCTAAACAATTTTATGTTCCCATTAGCAATGTATAACAGTTCAATTTCTCCATATTCTTTTTTCCTTAATAGCCATCATTGAAACTGTGAAGTGCTATTTCACTAGGGTTTTGATCTGCATTTCTTTAATGACTAATGATGTTGAGCATCTTTTCATGTGCTTGTTGGCCATTTGTATATCTTCTTCATAGAAATCTCTTTGCCAATTTTTGTTGGGTTGTTTTTTGTGGTAAGAGTTCTTTATATCTTCTGGATAGTAGATGCTTATTAGACATATAATTTGAAAATATTTTCTCACATTCTGTAGGTTGTCTTTTTGTTTACTCAATAATGTTCCCTGGTGCACAAAAGCTTTAAACTTTGATGAAGTCCAATTTATCCTTTTTTTTTTCTTTTGTTACTTACACTTCTTTTGGGGTCATATCTAAGACTCCATTACCAAATCAAAGGTAATGAATATCTATCCCTATGTTTTCTTCTAAGAGTCTTATGGTTTTTGTGCTTTATATTTAGATCTTTGAATTTATATTTTTGTATATGGTGTGAGGTAGGGGTCCAACTTTATTCTTTTTCATGCAAATTTTCACTTGTACCAGTGCCATTTGTTGCAGAAACCATTCTTTTCCCATTGATTGGTCTTAACATCCTTGTCAAAAGTCCATTGGCCATAGATGTATGAGCTTATTTCTGGATCATCAATTCTATTCCTTGATATAGCTATCTATACTATGCTAGTACCACACTGTTTTGATTACTATAGCTTTATAACAAGTTGTAAAATTTCTTTCCTTAATCTTGTCTAAATCCAGTCAAGGGGAAGTGACCTATTCCTAACTGAATAGATCATAAATAACACCTTACTTTAAAATGTCCTTTGAGCCCTAGCTGGTTTGGCTCAGTGGATGGAGCATCAGCCTGCGGACTGAAGGGTTCCAGGTTCGATTCCAGTCAAGGGCATGTACCTTGGTTGCGGGCATATCCCCAGTGGGGGGTGTGCAGGAGGCAGCTGATCGATGTTTCTCTCTCATCGATGTTTCTAACTCTCTATCCTCTCCCTTTCTATCTGTAAAAAATCAATAAAATATATATTTTAAAAATAATAATAATAAAATGTCCTTTGAAACTGTGGACTATTCAGAGTAAGAGGAAGGAGAAGGAAGAGAAAGAGCTATAAGAGAATTGCCTCATTCAATTCTCCATGGAAAGCAGGTCATGATACAGCGAAAAAAACATGGGCACGAGTGGGTTTCAAGCCCAACTCTGAAGCCTACTAGCTATGTAGTCTTAGGCAACTTATCCTCACTGGCCCTCAGTTTCATCATGTGGAAAAAAGCTGCTGTAATAACGGCATATGTGCAATAATGTACATAAAGCACCTGGCCCAGTGCTCCTGCTCATTAATAGCACAAAATGGAACTGAGAAATGACCATGGAAACTTGGCATATCCTAACTACTTCATGATTGATCTACCTATACTAGAAGGGTGTGCATTGAGGGTAGATCTTTTGACTTGGGCATATCTGAATCAGGCCAGGCAGAAGAGACAGCATTAGTCTTTCATGTGTCCTTACTTCCTTTGCTGTAAATGAGCTCCTTGATTAATTAATTTATTTTTAAGTGTTGTATGGGACACCATAATACTGAGCAAGGCTTTCTGCAAGTCCACACAAATGGTAACTGTCAAAAGCTTGGTGAGCAGGGAAGGCAAACTCCTATCCGGAATGAGGGTCAATTTCTGTTATAGCCCATCACTGACCCCTTCCTGATGGAAGGGCTACAATATCATTCATCATCCCACACTTCTAGTAAAGAAACAGACAAGTCAGCGCTTACAGAATTTTTTAAATTGCTTCCCAGAATTTCTTTTGTGTGAAACATCTCTAGATGTTTAGGTAAATCCTTAAATGAAGACCGGTGAATTGGATCTCCTAGGAGAAGTACCTCACTCAGGGCCTGCAGGGCAACCGGCTTCAGCCAAGTGCTGCAGAGGGGCTGCCAACAACCAGGGGCGTTTATCACTGAGATTCCCTGAGGACACATGCCCACAACATTGCCAGGCACAGGCTGGACCTGCCCTGCTTCTGGGGGCTGCGCGTGTCTGCACCACCATCACCGAAGTAGAGCCCATGTAGCCCCTCCCTCTGTGGGTCGCTGCTTCCAAACTGAAGTTTGTCCAGGGAGCATGTGACCCGCAGAGCCTTAGTTACATGCTTGCCTCCAGCTGCAACGGTGGCTGGGGAAGCTTATTCCTGAGCTTTACATTGGGGAGGTGCTGTCCCATCAAGTGGGGATTTCTCCCAACACAGGCTGGGTGGTCAAAGGAGCTAAGTGTTAACAAGAATGACAGTTGCCCACCGTGAGGGTGTCATAATGAGGTCCTATGCAGTCTTGGTAAACAGAATATTGCTCTTCTCCTCCCGATCTCATTACAGTGAGGGCAAAGGAAATGCGCAAACAGAAACATAGGATATGACAGTGCCACCTGCCCTAGCGCAATCAACCAGTCACAGAAACCTTCCCACCTGCCATCTGAGCCTGGCATTTGCTAGGCAATTCATCCCTATTGAATAAACAAATGAATGAAGGAATGAATGAATGAGATAATGCAGGCACACTTATTCACCTCAGGCACAATATCTGGCATATTTGGAATTGAGCCCCAAGACCTCACCTATTCCTAAACTGTAGTCTTCCTATTCTCACCTGCCCCCTATCCACTGGCCAGATCTGAAAGATGCAGCTTTTGCCTTGGTTACAGTTCCCCGTTGAAATGTGAGTTCCTGCAGCCTGAACACCTTTGCTACCTTCCCCACAGGAGCTGAACCCACTGCCTTATCCCTGGATGTTGGCCAGCTGCTGGCTCAAGTCCCGCCTTGAATAGATTTACACCTAGCAACATATGGGGAGGTGTGTTACTACTGGTCTGACTTTGCTATTACCTGCTGCAGAAAACCCTACTGGTCCTATCTGCTGACCCCAGCCAACCCCATGCACCCACGCTTAGCAGAATCAGCTCCCCTACCCAGCAATCAGAGCTGCTGAGGTCCCAGGGTGCCATTGTGAGTTGAGACACCCCTTCCTAACCCTCAAAGTAACTTTTCCCACATCTTACATCTCAGGCTGAAAAGCAGTTCCAGGCTTTCCTGTTCCATCACTTACTCTTTCACAGGGATTTTTGGCCAAAAGACCAGTGTCAAAGTATGACTTTCAAAAAGTTAATAATATGGTTCTAATGCAAATGTAAAAGGAATGCATATCAAAGATTTATTCAACTTGTTAGTGAGAGAATCAGAGGGTTGAGTAAAGCTAACTCAAAAAGCATTTGAGGACCTGGGTATCTATAGATTTTTGAAAGGCGATGTTAGGTTAGGTACAAAAGTGGTTAATGTCCTGATAGTACAATAAAACCATAACATTTGGACTTATCTTTTCTACCAGACAGAAATCAATTGCATCTCTACCAGAAGAGGAAAAAAAAATCAACTCCACAATGTAACTCCACAATGTCTGGGGTTTTAATCAATGATGACTAATGAGTCAAACAAAGGTACATTCCCCTATAATTAAATATTGCTTGGAGGGAAAGAGTGCTTCTGTGTGACACTGAAGGAAGATGTTTTCCTTTCTTTGCCTTATTTCCAAGATTTCGACGTTTTTCTTAACTCAGTGGGTGGGTTGTGAAGTGTCCCTAAGACCTAGGAAAGCCAAGCTCTTATGAAGATGTCTTCAAACATGAACCTGCGGTGTTTAAAATCTCATAGGAACACCTGGTTGTTGCCACGTCCTGGGCAGGGCACACATAGCCCTGCAGGCACCAAGCTCTTCACCAGCCCTCCTCCAGGTACAAATGCTTCTGCACATGCGCCCAGAACCCCGGCCCACGCAAACCCCCGAACACACTGGTGGACTCTTCCACCCTTGACTTTGCCTGAGCCTCATTATTTCCTGAATCTGAAACACTCTTGCTTCACCTGTTTATCTGGATTACTCCTGTGCTGACTTCATTCTCAAGCCTGGGGATTTTTTATGGATTTTAAGAGAAAGAAGAAGGGAAAGGGAGAGAGAAAGAGAGAAACATCAATGTGAGAGCGAAACATCCATCGGCTGCCTCCATTGGCTACTGGGTATCAAGCTCACAAACCGGGCCTGTGGCCCGACCAGGAATCAAACCAGCAATCTTTTGGTGCAGGGGACGGTGCCCAACCAGCTGAGTGACACTGGCCAGGGCCCAAATTTATTTTTAGTGGCTCCTTTAATTACATAGTTATAAAAGCATCCTGGGAACCATTTATTTTGCTTCTATTAAAAATGTTAAAGGGCTCAAAGTCCAGCAACATTCAGGGAGTATGGTGCACTTAAGTATAATTATCATAGATGTAATGTGTCTCTACTTGCTCTTCAACATGGGTCATGGATGGACAAAGACCCACAGGGGCGGCCATTGGGGAGCACAGTATGAAAAAAGAAAAGATGAGTGGGCACTGGAGGAGAACCAGAAGAGGAGGCTGGAAGGTTTGACACACATCAGAAGATGGGGGAGAAGCTTCCTCCAGGCATTGAGATGAGAAGAGAAAGCCCCACCAGGGGACCCAAAAGCAGAAAGCAGCCTGGAGACCAGGTCCAGCCTGAGTTGAAGGGTGAGTAAGCACCTCGGACACTCTGATGCACAGAGGCTCACGAGGGTCACTCCCCCTTTTCACCAGGATTCCGGCTGAGAACACACTCAGCGGGTGGGCAAATGGATACCAGGGAATCATCCTTATTAAAGGACCACGTAGTACCAGTGACCCCAGAGAATAGGGCTCTGCTAAATAGTTAGCAGCGGTTCTCAACCTGTGGGTCGCGACCCCTTTGGCGGTCGAACGGCCCTTTCACAGGGGTCGCCTAAGACCATCCTGCATAACAGATATTTACATTACAATTCATAACAGTAGCAACATTACAGTTATGAAGTAGCAACGAAAATAATTTTATGGTTAGGTCACAACATGAGGAACTGTATTTAAAGGGCCAGAAGGTTGAGAACCACTGGGTTAGAGCTTCGCATGGACCAGATTCCTAGTGGGTCTCCTCCTACCCTGCCTGCTTCGTGGAGGACCACGGGCCTGCCTCACATGCCCAGTTACTTCTCGAAACCGGCCCCTGTCCTGACCCCAGTGTGCTTACTCACGGGAGCCTGCGCTGAAGGGAGCCCATGGACTCTCTTACCCACATGAGGCAGACGGTCTAGACAGATGTGGTGGTGGAATATTTTATGTTTCTGAAGCAGTGACTCAACCCCTGGTGACATGGATTGATGACTATTGGGCCCTGTGAGCACATCAGCCACTCCCCTCCCAAGTGGCAGGAATCAGTGTCGAGGCTGTCACTCCAAAACTCCACCTCTAGTGGACTGACCAGAGGGGGTCTCCTCTCTAGAAACACAAAAAAAGGGGCAATCCACCCCCTTTTTACCACAAAGAATCATCAAAGCTTCTCTAACTTCAATTCAAGATGCACTTGCTGAGTACCCATGGCCCTGGACCCCTAGGGCTTTGATATCTGACACAATCTTATCTGTAAATATTCCTAACAGGAGCTTTTTATTTCATACTCACATTTTCTCTATGCGATGTTTCTCCCAGCCTAAGCCTGGTGACCTATGCAACGTGAGGGATCTGGCCCAGCACAGCCTAATCTCGAGAAGCCTCTATTGAAATGGTTGAATCCCATCAGGCTGGCTTACCTGCAGGAAATGCAGAACTAAATATTGCTTCTTGGCTGTTTGCCCTCAGGGATGCTCTGCCTTTATTTGATATTCATGAAAGCTGGAGGAAACAACAAGGAAGGGGAGAGGAGGCAGGGAAATAGTCAAGCATTTGTATGAGGATGAGTGGGATGGGACCCCTTTGGCGGTCGAAGGACCTTTTCACAGGGGTCGCCTAAGATCATCCTGCATATCAGATATTTATATGACGATTCATAACAGTAGCAACATTACAGTCATGAAATAGCAACAAAAATAATTTTATGGTTGGGTCACAACATGAGGAACTGTATTTAAAGGGCCAGAAGGTTGAGAACCACTGGCTTAGCCCAATGGGGAGAGGCCCTGTCTGGGGCCAGATCCACAAAGCAGCTCCAACTTGGAGCCCCCTGACCGGGCGTAGGTGCTGGCTCCCTTGTGGGCATTCGGGCTGCATTTCCTGCAGGGGCCTCACACAGATCCTTTCTCAGCACCCCTCACTCCAGGGCTGCTGGGATGTGTGCCCCAATGTTTGTTGTATAATCTCAGGTAGCAAGGAGCTCACACAGGCCTGGGCCCTCACATGAGCTGGCCTCCTGGCTCCCAGCCAGGGCTCCCTGGGCAGCGCAGTGGAGATCATCCAGAAACACACAACTCTCTTTTTCATCTTTGCATTTTTAGGCGAAGGAATTGCGAGTAAAGCCTCAGAGATTAGGGGCTGAAGAAAGATTGAAAAAGAGACCATGACTTCTCCTGCCAAATAGAATGCTGTGGAATCTCCCAGAAATTGTTTCACCTACAGCAGAATTTCTTTCTTTTCTTTTTTAATTGAATTTATTAGGGTGACATTGGTTAATAAAATTATATAGGTTTCAGGTGTACAATTCTATAATACATCATCTGTATATTGTATTTTGTGTTCACTGCCCCAAGTCAAGTCTCCTTCCATCACCATTTATTCCCCCTCTACCCTCCTCTACCTCCCCTCACCCTCCGTTCCCTCTGGTGTCTGTGTCTATGAGTTTTTTGGGGTGTGTGTGTGTGTGTGTGTGTGTGTGTGTTTACTTAATCCCTTCACTCTTTTCACCCTACAGTGTAAATTTCTGCATAGATCTAATACCCAAGCGTCAGGAGAACTTGGGAGTCTGGCAGGTCAAAGACCT
This sequence comes from Murina feae, assembly GCA_004026665.1. Classification (NCBI taxonomy): domain Eukaryota; kingdom Metazoa; phylum Chordata; class Mammalia; order Chiroptera; family Vespertilionidae; genus Murina; species Murina feae. Next base: position 9,191 of record PVJC01008114.1, on the reverse strand, counting down.
CTGGAAAACACACTATGACAATTATGCAAGGAGAAAACAAAATTAAACCCGTGCAGACAAAATGACTGGTAGAAAGTATTACACAATGTTAGGAAGGAGGGTTGTGACTAGGATTTTAATCTCAGCTCCGGCCCTTGGCAGCTGAGCTGCCTTGGGCATGTTGTCTAACTTCTCTACCTCGGCTTGCTTCTCTATGAAAGGAAATCACAGCATATAAATAACATCTCAGAGAGTTGTTGTGAAAATTATATTACATAATGTATACAATTACACAGCAGGGGGCCTAGTACTTAAAATAATGCTCAAAAATGGGAAACTATTGATTATTGTGGCTGATATGTGGTGAGACTAGGGGTAACTCTTTTCTTCTATTTTTGTTGTTGTTGTTGGATTGTCCACATTGTGTACAATGAACATACATTGTGTGCTCTGCATCCCCTGGGCTCATCCTGTGAGGCTCTTCCTGTTTGCTGTGTGCAAACAAGGCTTGCTTCTGCTAGAGCAGCCACTGCTCCATGCGGTCAGCGGCAGTGGGGATGGGATGTGATCATGGTGACCACGGAAACAGCAAGGAAGGCCACTGTACATGTTTGTATTGTTTTCTTCTCACTAAGTGACCAAAGACCCAAAGAACATCAAGGGTCATATTTTTGTGCAAATAGAAAATGCTGAGACTGACCGGCATGGCTCAGTGAGGCACATGCCCAGGTGTGGGCTTAATCCCCTGGGGGGAGGGGGCTGTGCAGGAGGCAGCCAATCAATGATTCTCTTTTAGCATTGCTGTTCCTATCTCTATCTCCTTCTCCCTTCCTCTCTGAAATCAATAAAAATATATTAAAAAGAAAATGCTGAGATGCCATTTCAGGCTACATAAAATTGCAGGTGCTATCAGTTATATTCCCTTCCCTGCAAATGTCACATAATGGAAAGAATTTCCCCTTAACTCAGAAATGGGTCAAACCCTGGAGGCGAAACAGGAGGCTCAAGCTGTCAAAGGCAGTGTCTCCGGTGCCCAGCCAGGCAAAGCCCTCCGGTCAGGCACAAAGGGTCAGTCACCTGGGCTGGGAAGTAGACAAAGTAACCACGGCTTCTCCAACTATGACTATTACAAGAAGCAGGGACAGCAGACAAGAAAGAGACATTTAGAGTTTTGCCATCTTTTCTGCTGGCCTTCAACACTTGAAGCACATTCATCTCCAAGAGTGTGAACCACTAGCTCATGATATCTAAGATGGAGAATGACCTTACAGCTCTAAGCCTGGATTCCCCATAGGAAGCTTGATTTACTGACTCGCTCAAGGTCAGAGAGAACTCAGGGAGTGATCTTGATCAATTCAATTGTCAGAGTCAGGACTAGAAGCCAAACCTCCTAATTCCCAGCCAGGGACGCTTCCTCTAAAGATGGCTTTTGCTTTTTCATTGAGACTATTGGTCCAGAGAGTACCACCTTCTTGAAAGTGCTTCTTTTTATAAAAAAAAAATTTTTATTGATTAAGTTATTATATATATGTCCTTCTCCCTACATTACCCCCCAACCCCAACTCATGCCCTCACCCCCCTGTTGTCTATAATCTATAATGGTGTCCATTGGTTAAGCCTTTATGCTTACATATAAGTCCTTTGGTTGCTCTCTCCCCCTTATTTCCACCCTCCCCTACCTCCCCTCTGAGGTCTGAAGGTCTGATCAATGCTTCTGTCATGCTAATGGGAAGAAGGCAGGTCTTGGATGCAAGTTGAGAGAATTGGAAGCAAAGCCTTGACGCCTGCGTGTATCCCGGGCTGTTGTTCCTCAGAGCCAGGGGCTCTTTCAGGCCCCTCGTTAATGCCAGCAGGGCTGGAGGGCTCCCTGCCAACCTCCAGGTCAGCCCCGATGGCTCAGGAGTGGGACTGATGAGGAGAATGAGAAACTGACTCTCATCCCGACCCGGTCGTTATTTGTGAAAGGAGACAACAGATGAGTCCCGCACAGCACCAAAGCCCAGAATGCAGACTGGCTGCCCCGCATCAGGAGAGTCATGGGTCCCTGCTGGCGTGTGCTATCCAGGATGTATGGGCCGTGATATCTTTGGTCCTTGGAAAGCCACCACCTCCATCACAAACTAACACATTTTCAGAGACTAAACCAAGGGGATAACAAGATAAATGTAAACGGTTAGCTGAACGTTAAAAATTCTTTATTTACAACTTTGAGAGATAACTCACATGCCATACAATTCACTCATTTAAAATATACCATTTAATAATTTTAGTATATTCACAAAATTTTGCAATGATCACCTCAGCCTAATTTTAGAGTACGTTTAATCAGCCCCCAAAAGAAACTCCTCGTCCCTTAGCTGTCATCCCTCATTTCCCCGGTCCTAGAACACTAATTTACTTTCTGTCTCTATGGATTGGCCTATTTTGAACATTTCACAGAAATGGAATCATATGCGGTCTTTTGTGATTGGCCTTTTTCACTGAGCATAATTTTTCATGGTTCATCCATGCTGTAGATCAGCAATTTTCAACCTTTTTCATTTCATGCCACACATAAATTAATTACTAAAATGCTGCAGCACATCAAAAAATATATTATACTAGGGGCCCTGTGCACAAAAATTTGTGCACTCAGGGGAGGTGGGTTCCTCAGCCCGGCCTGTGCCCTCTTGCAGTCTGGGACCCCTCAGGGGATGTCCACCTGCTGGCGTGCCTGGCCAGCCTGGGTGAGGGGCTGATGGCTGTTTACAGGCTGGCCAAGCACCTCAGTGGGGACCCTCACCTCATGGGGGTGTGGCCAGCCTGGGTGAGGGGCTAAGAGCTGTTTTCAGGCTGCCCACTGCCCCTTCAGGGTTCGGGTCCCTACTGGGGTACCTGGCCAGCCTGGTTGAGGGGCTGAGGGCCATTTTCAGGCTGCTCACAGCTCCCATTGACCCAAGATTCCAGCAAGGCTGGCTGGAATCAGGTTTCTGGGGTTTATTTATCTTCTATAATTGAAACTTTGTTACCTTGAGCGGAGGCCTAGGTAGGTAACGAAGCCTCCTGTTTGCTTCAGCTCTGTGGCTTCTATAATTGAAACACTGTTGCCATGAGCAAAGGCCCAGCCAGCCAGCCTAGGCAGGCAATTGCAACAAAAGCCTCCTGTTTGCTCTAGCTCTGTGGCCTTCATCTTGGCTGGGTTAATTTGCATACAGCCGCTCTGATTGGCTGGGGGTGTGGCTTGGCTGGTGGGCATGGCTTAGGTGTCTCAGAGTGATAATTAATTTGCATATTATTCTTTTATTAGAGTAGATTTTATGCCAATCTAATAAAAAATTGGTATAATTTTGATTCATGCCCACTGTACGGCTGTTGTTGGCTGTCTTCTTTTTTCACAATTCAAGGTAAAAGAGGTCAGTGCCCATGATTAAATAGTCAGGTATTGCATGTTTTAAAAATTCATGCAGCACACCGGTGGAAAATCACTGCTGTAGATGAATTCTTATTTTCCTGGTTCTTACAGCATCTTTTCTAGATCTTGCAGTGCCTTCTGGGCCAGCTTCAAACATTTTGGTTGCTATTGTAAATCAGAATGAAACTAAATTCTATTTACCCAAGCTTTTAGTGAGCTAATGTAGATGGCATAGTATTATTACAATCTATTTGTATATCTATATCTACAGCCACTGGATGCCTTGGCTTCAGGAATGTTTAGCTGCATTCTATGGGTATAGCTTTCTAGTCATATATATAAATCTAGAGCTTATTGCAAAAAGAAATTATCCCCCAAGTAACAGAGTCATGAGACTTGGGAAAACCTATTTCAATAGATGAATTTTCGTGCATCTCAGGATGTGCTACACTGCCCTCTGCTGAGAAGTATGCCAGGAAGACTGAAAATCAGTAGAATAAGAGATACCACAGGACCTGCTTCTGACAAGCTCACCTTTATTTGTTCAATTCAAATAATACTTAGAGGGCACCTATGCTTTGTAAGGCACTGTGCTGGTGACAATGCAAACATGGGGTGTGAGTCTGGTCCTCCAGGAGCTCCTTAATCAGAGGAGAAGCTCGTTCAGTCACATGATAAAATGTAAACAACCAGCATAAACTGTTAGAGCCAAAGAAAATTGGGGTAGGATTCCACCGTCCTTAAAGGTTATGGGTAACAAATCACCCTGCAGCCAAGTAACTTAAAACAATAATAGTAATTTATTATTCCTCATAGTTTCCATGGATTAGTAATTCAGGAATGGCTCGTTGGGTGGTTCTGCCAAGTTGTAGTCAGATGTCAGCTGGGGCTGAACTCATCTGAAAGTTTGACTGGGGCTAGAAAATCTTCTTCCCAATGGCCCACTTACATAATTAGTAAATTGATGCTGGCAAAATTGTCCTTATCCACATGGGCTTCCTATAGGACTGTTGGAGTACCCTTACCACATGAGGGCTAGCTTCCCCCAGAATAAATCATGCAAGAGATCCAGTTGTGAGTTGCAATGCTTTTATGACATTTATTGTACACTATTAGTCACACAGCCAGTCCCAATCTAATGTAGAAAGAGCCTATACAAGGACATGAATGCTAGGAGGCAGAAATCATTGAGGGCCACCTTGGAGGCTGGCTACCACACTACGATTCAGTTTTTTTTCCATTTTTCACCCTAAGTCAAAGTCCGAACTCCTAGCTGTTGTTTGAATCCTCTCTTTAATATCTGCCAGGAATTCATCCAACCTCCACTTGAATCCCTGTGGGCAGGAGTTAAAGGTTCTCCAATTCTGATCACCTCAGACAGCAATGACCCTTTTAGCACTCTTCGCAGCTTAAGTGAGTTCCTCCTCCTTGTGAGACCTTAAAAATAATAATGTTTCTCCAATAAGCATTGATTGAGACATACTCTGCACCAGGCCCAGTGTGCTAGCTGCTGGGATACGGTAGCGAACGAGACACAGTCTTTGCCTCCAAAAGCTTATTTTAGTTTAGCTTCCTCACTGTGTCCCAGCAGGCCCATGGCACACCGCATGAGCAAGGGACCTTTCTCCATCTTCTCTACACCTGACCTCAGATAAAGTCTTTCTCTCTTAGTTAAGGCTCTTCTGGTACCAAATAACAAAAGAACAAAATTCAACTTGCTTCAAGAAACCAGGTAAACACGAATGGGAATTAGAATGGTAAAGTTGCTCTGAATCTGAGACAATATTTATTGATCTTAAAATGGAATTTAAGAGACCTGAATTGGATGTACTTGTATAGAAAGCAATGGATTTGTAAATATTGCTCTAATATCTAGCATCCTTCCTTAACTCTTATTATTAAAAGCTTTTTAATCGACTATTTTGAATTTTCATATCATCTGCAAATAATTTAAATTGTTTCTTCCTTTTCCATTCATATACTGTTTTTTTCTTATTCTATTGCATTTGTTAAGACCTCTCGTGTAATATGGAATAGAAGTAATGATACTACTTTATTTCTTAATAATTTTTTTCTTCCATCTCTAATAATGGCAGGGTAGCTTGTATCAGACAAAACTCATTCTGCAGATGACTATTATAGATATAGACAAAATATTAAAACAACTGTATAATGTTCTTAGGGAATAAGCAAATTTAATTATCAACATTAAACATCATATATTAGAGAATGATCAAGCCTCCAAAGAGAATCTATACTAAAAACAAACTATACCCTGCCACATCGCAGATAAACACCAAAGTTAAACAGAAAATCTTAAAAGAAGCCAGGCAGAAAGGACATATTACATTCATGAGAACTATCATGACCATCAGCTGACTTCTCACCTGGTAAATAGAGACCAGAAGACAATGAAAGAATATCTTAATGTGTGGGAAGAAAATTCTGTCAACTTAGGAGTCTATAAATAGTCTTCAACAATGAATGCAAAAAATATATATTTTTAGCTAAAGTTGAGAGAATTTGCTGTCAGCAAGACTCACATTATAAAAAGTGCAAAAGAAAGTTCTTTAAACTGAAGGGGAATAATACTATTGGAAATTTAAATCTAGAAGAAATGAGTAGTAGTGAAAATAGTTAATATGTGGGCAAATATATAAAAACAATTGTTTCTATAAGAAAGGAGTTTTAACAGCTTTACTTATAATTTTTGCTGGAAGTTTCCAGCTTTAGCTTCCTGTGCCTATCTTTCGTGGGCTTCAAGGACTCGCTTGCAGAACGCTTCTGCACCACCCTGCCTTCTCCTCCCTACCACCCCTGACCCCGCTTATATAACCTCCCCGTCATTACCTATTTAATTTAATTTGTAACTGATTTAATTTTATCTTGTGTCTTGAAATTTAAAAAATGCCTAAAGCAAACATGAAAAGCTGGTAGCCTATATTAATTCTGAGTAGTGAAGCATTGGTGTTATTATTTATTCTTTATGCATTTCTATTTTAAAACTTTTGGTTAAAAATTTCCAATTATTTCCCTTGCTGAGTCACTGTGTATGAGTTCATTAGTTTTAAACAATTTTTTTAAAATAATAATAATCTACATGAATAATTTATAAGGATGGTTATATGAAAACATTCAAAAGAACAATGCCTAAATTATCACTTTATCATAATGAGAAACTGGTTAAAAATAAATTTCTGCATTTGTGATGGGAACAACATTCATTAACAAATATTACCAGGACTTCACTCTTTTTTTAATCTGCTGAAGACATTTCTGCCTTTCGTCTCTGCCCACACCTTCCAAGAGGAGTTTTGGTGACACCAAATCAGAAGGATGGATAGAAAGATGCCATAACTGGAGAGGTAAAAGGTTTGGAGGTAAGTTGAGATGAAGAGTGAATAATCAAAGTGTTCAATATTGGGTGACTTTGGAGTAGCTAGAGATGAAAGAGAACTGCAGGGGATGGGAAAGGGCATTCAAAGAAGTGTGGATCTGGGCTAGGAATGGATCATTATAATATTCTTTAAGTGATGGAAGTAAACATTGGGATTACTTTTTAATTGCTGACTATTGTTTCTTTGTGGGTAATTACAGCCTCAAGATTTATTTGCATTACATGTTCATAAATTACTGCACTTTATTTTCCTGCTGTACTTATTGGAAGAAACTTTATAATATTGGGAGGCAGGAGGTTTAATACTACATTTTCGTTGCTTAGTTGCTTAGGGGAAATTATTTCATATAAATAGAGTGATGATAGATGTTTGCCTTTAGAATCTTCAGAACATTTTACGATTGAAGTCTAAAATTATGAGGTATAAGTTCCTAAACATCTGAGCACTTTGACATATCTTTCAATCTGTGACATCTTCTCCACCTACTACATATTATGTGTGTATTCACATATATTGTATATAACATATATTATATATAATTATAATTTAAACACCTTAACATGTCTCTATTAACTACTATTACATGTATTCAAAACTTCAAAGTAAATTCCGCCACTCCCCATTCCTGCTGCACAGAGCAAATGCTTCTCTCCATTTTGCAGTTGAGTATGTACATGTGTTACTTTTACATTATAGGATTGCATAATTAGCCTACTATTTCTTGACTTCTCAAATATTAACTACTGACTTTCTAATATGGAAGATGAGGATATAAATTCCTCAGAAATCTTCCCTCATTCTCCCAATGGTCCAGTATGATTTTTGGTTAAATCAATATTCAGTGCTTATATAAGTACTAGAGGCCCAATGCATGAAATTCGTGCAAGTGGTCAGCCCTCACAGCCCCACCTGCCTTTGGCCGGCCCTTACAGCCCCAGCTTCATCCAGAAGGTCGTCCGGACAGTTATTCTGCTGTTCGGTCTAATTAGCATATTAGCTCTTTATTGTATGGGATTATTCATGGCTGAGAGCATACCATGGAAACAATTTCTCTCTTATAAATGTTTTCTTTACTTAGAGTTAAGAATAATTATCTCATATTTTCATGTGTTTGTTTTCTACCCCTAACAGCAATTGTATATAGTTGTATACTCCTGACTAGGTGGCAAATGAGGGGCAAGGATTGAGATGCTAGCACCATTCAATGTATTCATTGTAGTTAATCCCCCTGGTTCAGTGTCCCTGAGTCCAGGCTCCACGTGGATCAAGCCCTCCTAAGAGGAATAGTGCATGTTCTGTTAAGATGGGCAGAGTCACTGAAGTTGACTGTTGGGGATCCAATTTCTTCTTATACACTTTCCACCATCTATTTGAACCTAAGCTATAGCCCCACCTTCAGAGATACCGGTGGCCTTGTGGAGTTCCGACATGCAACTCCGTGTTGCATTTAGCCTTCCCCTCTGAAATCTTGAGTTTCTGTTTTCTCCATTTTGCTAAGTTCCTTTTCATTCATTCTTCTTACTTCCAACTTCCCAAATTTCATTTTTATTATGATTTTTCTTGAAGACCAATTAATCCAGAACCAGTAGCCTTTTCTGAGTCTGTTTCCCAATCTATTAAATGAAAACAGTCATGCTTCCTCAGCAGCACCCAGATGTGAATCCCACCACACCCTTGGCTCACACACATCCTCTCACCCCCACTTGCTGTGAGGATCTCTGAGGGCTTGTGGCCAGAGCTAAGGATATACTGGGGATGTGCATGTTTTACCTGAGCTGTCAGTCAAGGTGTGATTGCCTAGGTTTATTCTCTGTGACATTATCACAGAGAATGTCACAAAAACATATCTTTTATAGCTGCTCCTATTTCCGAGAGTCTGGAAACAAATCCAGTCACCCATAAAGGGGATAAAGAGGGGAAAGAAAAGAAAGAGAAAGACAAATGGCCTGTTGTCCTGCTGTGTCCTGACTCTCCCCTAGGGCGTCCATTTCCCGAGTGGGTAGACCCCACATCATGGTGAACACCGTGGGTGGCCACAGCTGAGGCTCAGACGAGACTCCTGCAACACAGAGGTTAAGATTATGACAGCAAACTGATTACTCAGTGCATCATAAATCTCATGTGTCTTTGATTCCTCTTACCCCTCCCTAATGTCTATTTTCATGATGAAATATCATTCTACAAGGCCAGCTGGCTGATGGATTATGAAACTTACAAGACTAACTCCAGTGAGTGCTTTAAATGGATCAAAATACAGGCTTTAGAAAAATGGATGTCATCTGGGTTCCGCGTTTCAAGGTTGGCAGCATAATTTTCTTCCATAATCTAGGTTTTCACTTGTAATTTAGATCGCTTTGCCTCTGTCTGCAAATGAGTTTCCTGCTTCCTTCCAGAGCAGCCCTTAGCACTCCCCGTTCTCTCTA